>NTHP01000039.1:708041-722999 GCA_003416845.1 Oplegnathus fasciatus
TCACAGTGGAAATTCTTTTCTCCGGTGTGTGTCAGCTCGTGTTTTTTAAGTGAATCTGCTGTGACACAACTCTTTCCGCACTCTGAACAGAGGAAAGGTGAATCTCCAGAGTGAACGCGCTTATGTATTTTGAAATAATATTCATTTTTAAATGTCTTGCCACAGTCAGGACACCCGTAAGGCTTTTTGTGACTCTGGCGATGTTCCTCCAGCTGTTGTTTCTGAGGGAAGTCCATGCCACACTCTCCACACACATGAACTGCTACAGGAGATTCTTTAGGGGGACTCTTCTCTTGAACTAATGTCCAATTTGGTAACTCTCCTGTGAGAAACACAAAGACATTTATAGTCATTTATTTTCAGACACTTCCGCATTTTTAAGGCACAGTCACACCAGCATTTAAAACACTGAAATTTCGCTGCAAAATCAAGTCATTTCAATCAGTGGATTTGCTTGTGTGGGCAAAGTGAACACATTTTTTAGAAGCTTGCAGAGCTGTGACTGATTATCGCCTGCCCAGCTGGCTAGCATGTTAGCAGCTAGCTCATAAGCTTTTGCGCTGTGCCACTTTCTGGCGTGAACAGGCCTTTAGGGCATACACAAGTTCCACAATATTAATCAATTATAAATTCTGCACATAAATCAAAAACAACAATTTTTAACATAAGAAGACTGTAGTAGAAACACAAAATCAGATCTACATAAATTATATGTAATTTAATTCGAGTAAATTAAGTTATAAGTTATGAAAGTACTATGACCAGTTGAGAAGATTTCACTGAAAAACACACAACCAGAGCTTTTCACATACAAAGACAAAGGAGCTTCTTGTTGCCTCTTACCTCGGTGAACTTTCATGTGTGTTTTGAGGTTTCCACTCTGGGTGAAACCTCTTCCACATATGAAGCACTTGAAAGGTCTTTTGCCTGAGTGAATCACAAGGTGTCGCTGCAGAGCGGTGTTGTGAGAGAGCACTCTTCCACAGGTCGGACAGTCGTAGCTCTTCTTGAGTCTGCGAGGCTTCTGGTTTTGTTTTGGCTCCTCAGGTGGCTTTTCCTGAGGCTGTTCGTGAGAGCTGCTGTGTTCAGGTTCTGGCCGTCTTAAAGTTTCTTCTTTGAAGAAAAAAAAACCATAAGTGTACATACGATAACGGTTTCTAAGGAAACACAACATTGAAAATATCACCTCATTAAATTAATATGGTGAACAAAGTTCTTAGCAAACAGTTGCTTATTTACACATCCAGCAGTTACATAGAAACATTAGCATTCATTTGGAGTACCTGTAGGTGCTGTTCTGCAGTCCTGGTCCTGTGTTTCAGGTCTGTGTTCTTCAGGGTGATTTATCTCTGCACCCGTCTTGCTCAGGTGCATTTTCTTTGATGTGGTGTTATGTGGGAGGGGCGGGGGGTGCCCGAGCTCAGAGGGTGGAGATACAGAGGACGTCCCAGAAGGCCAGGAGGGCTGCTCTGCTGGACAGCTCTCTTTAAAGTGCTCCTGATCCTGTGATCATGAGAGGTTTGAAATGACCATCGTGTGTCTAGTTACAGGGTTTAATCTTATTATTAACCATATTGCACAAAATCAAACAGTTGCCACCTCTTTCTTAAACAGAATGAGGCACAATCAAACCTGAGAATGCAGATGTTTGATACCATGGACTCAAGTGGATTTACAGCACCACCTACTGACAGTTTTACAGTAACTTCCACCTAATTCAGCCACTTTCTTACAGTAACAAGTGAAGACATGAATGACGGTTTCTTCTTGTCTCATCTAAGATGTCAAGGTAACCAGAGCAGTGTGACTCACCACGGTGCCCCTGAGCAAGGCACTGAAATTGATGCCTGCTCCTGCTGGAGCACCATAAGCCTGGTGGCCCTCTGCTGCTCTCCAGCTAGATGTATTTGGGTTTTGGTCCCACAAGTTGAATGCTGTATAATGACCAAAGTTCCACGGAGGTGTCTGGAAAATATAAAGCGACGATGGATGAGAGGGGTGTGAACAGGCAACAAGTTAATTTTAACATCCACAGGTTGCAATGTCTCACCTGGCTGTGGTTCTCTGCAGCATGATTTTCTTGGTTGCCAAGGTGATGCTGACGCCTATTTTCTGTATAAACAAATGACTCATGATCATTACATAACAGCCATTGGTGAGACGTAACAAATAGTTAATACTTTAGTAAGGTTTTTAAAGCTTGTGACTTTTGAAAACAGCAACTCAATTTACAATCTACAGAGATGATTTTAAGTAAATATTTAAACACAGTCCGCGCTCATCTTGAATTATATTGTAATTTATAAAACATATATTGCCACATACAGTGTTTACTTGGGATAATGTTGGAAATAAAAAGAGTATGCAGATCATTTAATCCCACCAAACGTGGGATAAATGTTTTACAGACATTCCTATAGTCACAACTGTAGCAGAGACATAACTATAGACTGATCTGAATGGTTATCACTTAATTTCTATCACAAATTATTAAAGGTATAATGAGTAGGACTTTCATAAAAAAAAACAATGTATAGACTCATACAAAAATAACCCCTCTCAATCATCACTTATGACCCCCTAGAAGTGTGTGGCGGTGTATGCATCTGCAGAGACGCTGCCGTCTGCCTGTATTTTCTTATTTTGCTGTGCTCAGGACGTTTCTGGGCGTCAACCTTTGGGCAGTGGGTGTGTGCCCTCCAGCCAATAACAGCGTGCAGGGTGTGAGGGCGGGACTCTATAAAATCGTAGCGACCAGGTGCCAGATCGTAAGCACGTGACACCACCAGAAGCGAGCCGGGGAGGAGGGGCCAACTTTGAATGTTGTGTTTACAAACAGCAACCTTTGAATATCTTACCCATATTATTATTTTGGAATAAATACTTTTGTTTTATATAATCCAGCTGTGATTTGTTGGGAAAAATAATGGTTAAGATGGGAAAGTTTAGCACAAACAGTCTCAATATTTCTGGCACAATGAAAATTTGGCTGTGGGTCTTTAATTATTTACTCAAAAAATACATAATTCTCCTTTTAAGAGGTGTTATTTGACACTAATTAAATTTAATGTGTAGAAATCAGCAGAAAAATCATACAAAGCTGTATTATATTTATATCAATAGTTGGTGGAATCCTATTTTTTAAACATGAGTAAAAAATATAAAAGAGGTATTGGAGGGAGCTGTAGCACAATAGTTTCCAACTGAGAAACAGCTTATCTAGTTTGTGTAAAATCGAATTATAAATGCAAGGAGTCTCTGTCTGTCTTTTGAATATCTCAACAACCCATCCGATCAACTTCACACTTGGCGGGTGTATTGCTGAGGACCCAAGGAAGAGCAGTGTCGAGTGTGAAGTCGTTTGGATGAGCGGTTTCTGAGAAAGCCAGACATCGCAGTGCAGAGCCGGAGAGCCCCCCCACCAAGAGCCACTTTTTTAGACGTACGCATGCGCGAGTTTAAACGACAGGTTTAAAATTAGTCTCCTATTTGTCGGTGACTACGTTATACCTAACGAGGAGTCAGCTGATTTCAGTTTTAATGTTAACGTTTTGATAACCCTATGCAGTGGTTAACTTAATCTAACTATAAATGGAAGGAATCCCTGTCTGTCTGTGTGTCCTTCGATTATCTCGACAACCGTTCATCCGATTGACTTCACACTTGGCAGGTGTATTGCTGAGGACCCAAGAAAGACCAGTGTCGAGTGTGATGAGCAGTTTGGATGAGCAGTTTCTTGAGAAAGCTACAAGCAGCAACACTGGAGGCCACACAATCGGCCGGTTCTGAACAGGCACTGCATTAGTTATATAAAGCTGTGAAGGTGGTTAAATTTACTGCTGACATTTAAAAGAACTTTAAACACACATGGTCATGGATGATACAGTGTGCTTAACCAACACAGGCTCTGATTTAGATGATAAAGTCAGTCAATCAACACACCTACCTTGGTCAGGAGGCTCCCAGGTCAGGTCCTCTCCATCTGAATCAGCTCTCTGTGAGATCTTGCTGACCCTGCTCGACTTCCTGGTACTCCCCAGCTGTCTGGGTCTGCCCAGCTGCCTGGTGGGCCCGATGGGTTTGGCATTGTGAGTCTTCTTATGGTTGTTGAAGCCTTGCCTGTAGTAGAAACTCTTCCCACACTCGTCACACTGGTACGGCTTCTCTCCTGTATGAACTCTGAGGTGAACTTTAAGCTCTTCAGCTCTCGCGTAACGTTTACCACAGATGGAGCAGAGGTGAGGCCTCACTCCAGAGTGCGTCACATAGTGTGCTCTCAGAGTGGATTCCTGCTTGAACCTTTTTCCACATATAATGCACGGGAAAGGTTTCTCTCCTGTGTGATCTCGCATGTGGTTCTCAAGTCCCTTTGAGGTCTGGAAACCTTTATCACAGAGTGAGCACGGGTAGGGCTTCAGACCTTCGTGCCCAGCTTCATGTTCTTTTAATTGCTGGATGTACAAGAATCTTTTGCCACACTGTGTGCAGGAAAACAGTTTCTTTGATTCATGGACTTGTTTCAAGTGTTCTTCTAATAGTTGTTTCTCTGAAAATTGTGTCCAACACAAATGGCAAAAGCAGATTTCTACTGATGACTGAACCTCTTCAGGTTGAGGGAAACTTTTCTCTGATACTGCCATGTCAGTGAATTTCCCTATCGGAAGAAACAAAATTGAATTCAAACACCCTTAAAGCTGCTATTATCAATATTTTTATATTAACAATGGATTAAATTACCATGTGTAATGTTAAAGTGGTCACTTAAATTGATGAACCCACAAAAATGATCACCCAGCTGAGTGTTTTAGCTACTTCCAGCTCACTGTTTTGGTTTTATGACCCGCAACTGTACTGTTTTGGTTCACCCTCGCTGCTCTCATCACCTTTACAGTACTGTAGGTCAAGGTCTAATCAGGCAGCTATTTTGGTTAAAAAAAAAGCTCAGATAAACACTACCTGTCCAGCACCAAATGACAGACAGACAAAGTTAGCAACTAGCTGCTGAACATTGTGGAGCAGCTAAAGAGACAGATATTCTTTTCAGGAGCTGGTGAACTTACATCTGCTAGATGGCCAGAACATGTTCTAACATGTGAATGTTGTGTTTTCAGCTTGCTGCGCTGTCCCCAAAAAATCAGTCAATGCCACTTAAGAAAAATAATCTCTAGGTGCTTTGTGGATATTGGATTAGACTAAGAACATTTTTCATGTACAATATAAATATTTCCAGTTTTTCAGCATATCCTGCAGCAACTAATGAAGCAGTATTAAGTTTGAATAATGCTACACTTTGATGTATATTTGCTGAATTATTTTCAATTATACTGTAGAATCTAAAAACCTAAAGTATAGGAAAGCCAACTGCCTGTAACAAAGAGAGGCAATCACAGAAAGTGAAACTGCAACTGTCTTAACATTAACATTAAAAAGGGCCAACAAAATACTGTAGACCTCAGTGCTCTCACCTTTATGAACCTTCTGGTGTGTTTTGAGGTTTCCAATCTGTGTGAAACCTCTTCCACACATAGTGCACTTGTACGGTTTCTTCCCTGAGTGAATAATAAGGTGCCTTTTCAGAGAGGCACTAGTAGGAAACTGCTTTCCACATGTTGAACAAACGTGAGTCTTTGGAGACCTTCGCTCTTCTTCAGGTTCCACAGTCGCTGCAGGTGCTTGATGGCAGATCCACCGGTGGACTACCAAGCTTCTGTTAACTCTAAATGTCTGTCCGCAGTCGCTGCACTCGTGAAGTGTTTGTTTGTCATGTTTCTCTCTCAGATGGCGGTCTCTGGCGTATACGCTCTGGAAGTTCTTGCTGCATTCTGTGCAGCTGAAGAGGTTTTCAGACTCAGTTTTCTTCCGACGTTTCCTAGGTGTCGTTTTCAGGTTGTGTTCAGGTGTAGCGGGTGTAACCGTGTGCGTGTCACCAGGTAATGTAACATCAGGGGCCTTACCTGCATGTATGAAACAAAGAAGCTGGTAGGTGCACAGATCAACAACACCAAAAAAATCTCTCTCTTCTAAGTTTGGAGCATCCTTTGTGAAAATCAGCTGAGAGTCTCAACTGACAACATTTCATTTTTGTCTTATATTCCTTTACCTCTTATGTCTTGGCACCTACATGTTCAAGTTTTAAAGTATTAATATACTGTCCATTTTTATTTCAACTTCAGACTTACTTGTAAATCTTGTCTCGAGGGTCAGTTCACCAAAATCACAAAGAACATTATTTTCTCATTTACTCTTTGTGGTTTGTAGCCATGCATTTAAGTTTGGCTTTATTCGCCGAGATATCCACCTCCAGGATTTCTACCTCCATCCCAACACAGTGTTCCTGTTACTCTGGATAATCCAAAGACCTGAATGTCAGTGGAACAACTTTCTTCCAAAGAAATAGCCCCGATGAAAACTGTTCAGAGCAAAGTGTTTGATTTTTCCCTCATTGTCTTATGGGAAAGACACACTGCTGCTGGGTTTTTCAAATGTAATTTTTTTTATTGCTTTGAGCAGCACAAACAAAATTACACTGACCTCTAGTGTATTGACGTTGTGAAAAACAAATCTCAAAAGCTCAGCAAATAAAAGCTGCATGGCTCGATACCACTAGTGGTAAGTTAGAAAACCAGAAGCACTTTTAACCATTATTATAACAGTACAATAACAAAATATTTACAGTCACATCTCCAGGTCTAAGAGCTGTTTTGCCTCTCTGACTTTCAGCTCTGATACTAAGACACTGCATTTTGTTTCTGAATCAACCTACCAGCAGAATTCCTCTCCAAATGTGAAATATCTGAGCTGATCGGAGTCTCCACTCCATCCGAAGCTTCTGCAGTTTCTTTGGCTCCAGCTGACCATCCATGCATGCCGAGGTGTTCCTTCAGCCTGTCCTTGCGAGAGAATCTCTTGTCACACACTGGACAGGACAATGGTTTCTCTTTGCTGTGGATTAAAAGGTGTCTCTTCAGTCTGTTCCGTAAATTGAAGGCTGTCCCACACTGGGAGCATCTGTGAGGTTTGGTTCCAGTGTGGGTCCTCTGGTGTCGCTGAAGAGCTCTGCTGTTCAAGAATTTCTCACCACACACATGGCAGCTGCAGGACTGGTTCATGCTGCTATCGTCAGTTTGGTGCACATTAGGAATGACCTCTAAGAAAACATAGAAACATTTAGTTGTCAGATAGAAATACAGGGAGGATGACATCCCCACGCATCATTTAACAGGACCAGCCTTACCACTCACACATCCTCTATTAAAGGAGACGTGAGTCCAAACCAATGATTAACAATTTATTCATTCAAAAAACAAAAATAAATCCACTCACTAGAGCTGCCAGGGTCCCATTCTAACTCTTCTCCATCTGAGTTGATCAACCCACCAAATGCATCATGTTCCTCTTGCGCATTCGTCTTGACAGTGTGTGTTTTAATGTGCGACTTCACACGGTTCATCAGAGAAAAGTTCATATCACACACAGGGCAGAAGAAAGGCTTCTCTTTAGTGTGGGTTCACAGGTGAACAATCAGAGGGTTTCGAAAGGTAAACCTCTTCCGACAATAGATACATTTGAAAGGCTTGACTCCTCCATGATGTTTCTTGGTGTGCTGACACTGATGACTTTGAGTTCTGAACTGTTTTTTACAAATTTGACAGAAATGTTTCCTGTCGTTATCAGTCTTCTGGGGTTGTTCAGGTTTTTCTGCTGCAGTGTGATTGTCCTCGTCATCAGAACAGAGTTTGACTTCTTCTATAGGAAAGAAAAACAGAACAGATTGAATTTCTTAAACTCTCTCAAGTTCAGAGAGTACCCCACTCCTCCAGTCTTCTACTCACCTGGTTGACTGGGATTCAAAAGAACTTCTGCTACGACACTGGAAACTGCTCCGCGGTCTTTATCCTCAGTTTTTAACCGTAGTGAAACTATCTCATATTTAGTTTTAGTAACACTCTGATCTCCATGCAAAGGACTATGACTGCAGTCACCTCTATTCCTGTGGGGTCCTGTTGTCATCTCTGGGTTGGTGTCCATCAACTAAGGGACATTACTGGCAGCGCCGTTCTTTCCATGGTTGGACTCAGATAAATGATCAGACGTGGTTCCACATTGGCAGGGGAGAGCTTCTCCAGGGCATTTACAGGAAGATTCCTAAAAGGCAGAAAGTCACTAATAAATCACAAAAACAACAAGTATTGGAATACCAGATATAAATCACCTCAACTCTCCAGAGAGTTTACACGTACATCTGATTGGTATAAACAGATAACAAGATCAGTGAACCTTATTGATTGAAGGCCAATGCATCTGTCATCAATAAGGCTGGTGCTATACAGGCAACATATAATTTTACAACAATTTCAGACAGTCACCACCAGGTGTCACACACTGCTCAGCCTTTCTACAAAACCTCTGCTATGGAGAGGAGTTTCCAGACATGATCAGGTCTCAGCTTTAGGATGAAAGATATGGATTTGAACTTGGACAAGCTTTTTGCCCTGTTACAGTTAATCAACGGGTCAGGGGAGCTGAGATCAACTACCGCTCAGGTAATTCAGACCATCACCGAGGGACATTATTATTGGGCAACCATGTTTCATTTTGCGGTAGTAACTGACAGAATATGCAAACACAAACAGACAAAATTGAGCTTCCCTTTACGATGATCAGACTTCCACTCTGTGACAGAATAACCCAGGAAGAAATCAAGTAAGTAACATTTTGAATTCAGGATTTGACTGGTATTTTTATACTTTAGGTATTTCTACTTTTACTGATCTGAATACTTCTTTCACCACTGAGACATAAGAACAGCTACTACAATAAAGCATACAATAACAGTACATACACATATATTATGTATTATGGCTAAAGTTGCTGGTGAAAAGTTAGAAAGCTTAATGTAAATATTTTAATATGAATGTAAATAGAGCTGCATTGCTGTATGCTGTATGCTGCCATTTCATGTCAAACATACTGTAAAGTGTTAAATAAAAACTATCAGTGTCAGGTTTTATTTTCTTGGCATATCTGCATCAAGCTGCAACAAAATCAGAGCACTTTGCAAACCAGCAGTGGAGGAATGTAACTGTACCAAAGTACAAATCTGAGATACTTGTACTTTACTTCTTTTTTCATGCCACTTTCTACTTCTGCACCACTACATTTTAGAGGGAAATACTGTAATTTTTACTCCACTACAATTATTTGACAGCTTTAGATACTTTACAAATTTTGTACAAGATTTTTGCACACAACACATAAGAGTTTACAAAATATGATGCTCAAATAAACAAATTTAACTACCCAAAAGTATATACAAATACAGCTGAAATGATTAGTTGATTTGTCAATTGACAGAAAATGAATTAGCAAACTATTCTGATAATAGTTTAAGTCATTTCTCATGTAAAAACATTTCATGTTTCCAGCTTCTCAAATGTGAGGATTTGCTGCTTTTCCTTTTAATTATTTTAATTTATTTCTAGTAATTTTGAGGTTTGGACTGCTGTGATGTCACTTTGGGGCTTAATTGTGACAGCATTTCTCACTATTTTTAAATTTTTATAAACCAAACAATCTATTTAATTAATGGAGAAAATAATCAGCAGATTAATCCACAATAAAAATAATCATTAGTTGCAGTCCCATACAGAGTAGTTACATTTCAGTTCCACCTCAACCAACTACAACAGTAAAATCTTGTTTTACATTAATGCATGAGTAATAATAATGTAATGATATAATATATAATACTATAACAGTCACAGGGGACATTTTTCTGCATTAACTGCTTTTACTTTTAACACTTGAAGTACATTTTCCTTTTACTTACCATAAGTGACATTTTTATGCAAGACTTTTAACTTGTAACAGAGTATTTTTACAGTGTGGTATTAGCACTTTTACTTGAGTAAAGGATGTGAATACTTCCTCCACCTCTGCAAAGCAGACAACCTGATGTAAACTCAGTTTGTTATTGGACAGCTGGCTAACGGCTAGTTAGCATGCTGCACCAACTCGGCCGTTGTGGGTGAACTTATACTACTCACCTCATTCATGGTGGCTTCACATCACCACGTTAGCTTTAACCCACATCCCCGAGTCTCAGCATCTCCACCTGTGCATGTACCAAAAGGTCTTTTATCTCTTTGTACACTGCTGTGATACACCACAACAGCTAGCATGGCACGCTAGTAGAGGAGGAGGTGAGCTAGGTCCAGGGTTGCCAGTTAGGAGGACTGAAATCAGCAATCCGAGCTGTCAAATAGAGCCCATACAGGCTGTCTGCTAACATCCCTAAAAACACTGCCACAGTAGCATCACTTCATTTAAATCTGATTCCCACAAGGATTAACAGCTAAACATTATTTTTACTAAAATAAATGTTATTTTTTCACAGCAACCAAATGCTTTTAATCTGAATGCTGTAGGACTGCACTGTAATATGATTTTTTCTGTCAGACAAATAAAATCTAGTGTTCATAATTTATAGCTAGATATTTAGATTCATTATGAACAATATTTAAAAAATAAATAAATACACTGTTGGTTGTCTAAAAAACAGTGGTGGAATGTGACTAAGTACATTTATTCAAGTACTAAGTACAGTTATGAGGTGCTTGTACTTTACTTGAGTATTTCCATTTTAAGCTACTTTATACTTCTACTCCACTACATCTCAGAGGGAAATATTGTAGTTTTTAGTCCACTACATTTACTTGACACTAGTTACTAGTTATTTTTTATATATATAAAAAAACATGGTATTATGCAGTACTAGACTACTAATCTACCCAGTAGTACACAAAGTATCTAAAGTTGGCTCCATATTGACTAGCTACTACATTAAATACTCCTACATTTATTAGTGATAAAAACAGAATAACATAATAATATAACACTTTGAAGGGAGACATTCTGTAGAATGAGTACTTTTACTTTAGATACTTTAAGTACATTTTGCTGCTTTAAGTAAAAGATCTGAATAATTCTTCCACCGCTGCTAAAAACAAAACTGTGTACATATTTTGACTAATAAGCTTGATATGACGTGAAACTTTACAAAGATAGAACAGATTTTTACATTAGAGCAAAATCTGCATATTAATGCATATTATATTAAACATTAACCAAGTCCTCCTGATTCCTGTTTCTTCTGGACTTCCATCTAAATGATTGTAGTTTTATTTTAAATTTGATTACAATTGCTCCCTTTAGATGTTGTGATTATTACAGTTTCAAAAAGGTCAAAGTGTAGTGCACACCTCTGGATCACACCTTGATATTAGCTAATGACAAGGATTAATANTTGAACCAGCTTTGAAATGAAAACACAAAGGTATTTAACTCACTCAGCCAGTTCTACTAAATAACTTCGTGACACTGAAATGAAACAAAATCTTTCTCACACTCACCCGCTGAAGGTTTGAAGACAGATGTTAAAAGTTGTCAGTTTCCTCCGTCAGAGAACAGCAGGCGCAGCCGGCTTGAATCCACGCCAGTTATAGTTAGTACTCAAATATTAGTTTTCAGGGTGGAAAAAAAATTATTAAAGAGTCAATAGAAGCCTCTCAAACAGCTCAACAGTACATCTGTGTGCTCAGTGTCTTCCAAACACTCGTACTTTAACCAAAATGTGACTACTATGAAGTTTTACTATACTATGTTTTTGTTTTACAACACTGAATCACAGCCAGTGTCGTTGAATTTGACCAGTGACCAAAATAAAAAAAAGACTCAAACTAAAAACAAATCTCTTCAAATTAATATAAAGTATAGAATAAAATAACAGACAGACATTATCTCTGGTTGACAAACTGATAAAAGATGACAGATAAATAAGATAAATTAGCAGTGATACAGACAACAGTGTCTAGAAGTCACATTATAAGTTGAATGGAGATCACCTGACTATTCAAGGTGAATAAACAGCTGGTTAGTCAATAAGAGAGGAGGAGTGAAAATTGCAGATGTAATGGGGTGGATCCTTCTGAACTCCATTACTTTGTTTTATGCATCATTTACATCAGCTTGCAGAGATTTGTTTTCACTTTGACATTGTGGTCTTTCTTATATTTAGTTTATCAGATAACTGATTGCATCCACTGTGGTTACAAGCTATTGAACATAAACAAAACCAAGGGGGTAAGTACTTTCTGAAGGCACTATACACTAAGTGGCTCACTGCACAAGCAACAAATGGAATCACAGTATTAAGCCATATCTAGGCAGAAATTAGATTTTTTTTTTAAATATACTCACCATTCAAGAAGTTGATTATACTGCAGGAGTCAGCTGCTATTCACTGAGAAGGAGTAATCCACCAGCTTTTAAGAGCCATCTTTTTTTCTTTTTTTTTGTGCAGTATGTTGCACTACCATAACACCAACCAACCAAAGGAGGGTCACTGAGCTGATTGGGGAGGTCTTACTACAAATTTCATAATGTAAGGATACTGCATTTCAAATGTAGAAAAAACCCCAGACATGTTTCTGAAAAATTTCTGTATTCCATCATCATGGATTTTAAAATAACAAGGATATTGTGCATAATTTTTTAACATTAAATATTAGTATTTGGCATGCAGGATACAAAGGCACTCAAATTGTACAGATGGGCTACTAGAGAAGAGTAAACATAAAAACATGGCTACAAAACATGATTACAAGAAAGACAACACAGTAAGCTCCCAAATTATTCTTGGTAACCCACACTGACTCTGTAGCGCATATTTTCAGACACAGTAACCGTCTCTGCTGTAGGTGGGAGGAATGGAAGGAAGAAGTACAGGAAGAAGCTCAATTTACTGTAATATCTTCAAACACAGTCAACAACAAAAAAAACGCATCAATAGATCAACTGTTAGATGTCTAGCCTGGCGTCTTGCTTCGGTCTACCGAGCTGTCTGGTTGGCCCGATGCGTTTTCCAGCATGTGTGCGCTGATGCTGCCGCAGACCCTGGCGGTAAATGAAGCTCTTCCCACATTCTCCACACTCGTAGGGTCTCTCTCCGGTGTGAAGCCTGTGGTGCACCTTCAGTTCCTCCGCTCTGGAGTAGCCTTTCCCACAGACGCTACAAATGAAAGGTCTGTCTTTAATGTGGGTCTGGTAATGTGCGGTCAGGTACGAGTTTATCCGAAACGTCTTCCCACAGATGGAGCACGCGAACGGCCTCTCCCCAGAGTGCTGCATCTCATGCAGCTTGAGAGAGGAAGCAGTGTGGAAACCTCTGCCGCACTGGGAGCAGAGGAACGGTTTCTCCCCAGTATGGATGCGCTGGTGAATTTGTATGTAGCTCTCATTGATGAACCTCTTGCCACAGTCAGGACACGAGTAGGGCTTCTCCTTGATGTGGGTTTTCATATGTTCTTCCAGCTTTTCTTTTTCATTGAACTGAATGCCGCAGCGGCGGCAGAAGAGAAGCTGTGACGTGCTGTGATCGACTGCGTCTGATTCACCATCTGGTTCTGTGTGTGCAGTAATGTGGTGTGCTTGTAAAGCTGACTGACTCTCGCATTCCTTTCCACATTCAAGGCAACGGAGGGATGATCTGATCCTGGACTCCCCCGGCAGAGACTTCAAGTATTCGGAGAGTTCTGACGCTATGGGATTCACCTCATCGTCAAAATCCACAGCGCCCTTACGACCTACACAGAGACAAAGGAGAGACAAATCACGTTTTACTCTTAAAAGTACTCTACGGAGTTTTTAACTGGTTATGAAACAGTCTCAATTTCATACCGATGCCTCTATATGACCTACATAAGCAAACGAGACCAACAGCGAGAAGACTGGCTATTTCTATTAGTTTCTAATAGTTATTCTTAATGCCTGCCACCAGGTCGGGTTTTTCCCGTGACATCAGACGAAACGGCGCTGGGGTTTGCTCTGGCTGAATTCTGGTTGCGTCAGCCACTAACTGAAAGTCGTCTCCGGAGCTGCCGCCCACTCTCCTCCCGGCAAAGTAGTCTCCTTGTGGCGGGGAGTGAACATGTAACCTAAAGTTAGGTGAAACACTACCTACCGCCTTTGTCCACAGAGACAGCCAAAATCAACTCAAAATGAAAAGTTCCAAAGAGTTGCTTTAAGTAAAAGTAAGTATAACAATCTTTTCAGCACTCAATTTTTCAAGTATATATTACTGTACTCAAATCAATTTTGTCTTTACAAGTTGACTCTGAGTTGCCAGTTTTGGGCTGATTCTTCAAATGTTACATGTATTAAATGTTTTGTTCTCTCTAGTCATAGCATATTGTCTCAAATGATGGTTTTTGAATACATCTAGGCACTTAATACCAGTCCTCCTTACAAAATACCAAACTCAAGATAACTTGTTTGCCATTTGGCGCTGAATCTTTAGTAATGCGTTTTGTCAAGTTTTTTCCAATATTTACATTATATACATATATACAGAGACAACAACAGAAGTGCAAATATTCTAGAAGATCATTGTAAATGTAAATAAATTGTAAATAAAGTATAATCCAGTCTCACCTAAGTGGACTTTGTAGTGCGTTTTGAGATTTCCCTTCTGGTTGAAACCCCGACCACAGATGGAGCAGCAGTACGGTTTCTCTCCTGTGTGGATCAGCTCGTGCCTCTCTAGTTTGTAGGCATGAGGGAATTCTTTGCCACACACCGAGCAGTGGTACTCTATCTTCTCTTTGGGCTTCTTCAGGAGCTCGGGGGGTATTTCTATTGGAACACGAACCATCTTTCTGCCTGGGCGCTTCTTCCCTATGCGGGGAAAAAGAAGGTGAAATTATCAGAATCCGAATCAGAAATACTTTATTAATCCCCACAGGGAAATTGCGTTCGTTACAGCAGCTCCCAAACGATAAGTTAGATAGAAAATGGCAAGAGAAGAGAAAAAAAAAAATTTGAACACTATACAAGTTAGGAAAAAATAGTAACATCAAAAGAAAAAACTTTAACACTATACACCTTTAAAATTTAAAATTT
>NTHP01000039.1:723589-735927 GCA_003416845.1 Oplegnathus fasciatus
TTTAACACTATATACATGGGGTATAAATAACAGTTAAATAAAAAACAGTGACGGTAAAAATAAAAACCAAGCAACAATAAACTAAAAACACCAAGTAACTATTAAAAAGAAAGAATCAGTGCGAGCAATATATAAATCTAAAACCTTATAAGAGAGAGAATTTGTGTATATGAGAGACTGTACAGAGAAGGGACACTGATTGTTTGAAGTGCAGTATGCATGTGAGGGAAGCTGTTTAAAGTGCAGTATGCATGTGAGGGAAATTACAAGTTTAGGCTGTTAATTTGATACTGTTCGTGCTAAAATCCAATCACATACCAACCAGATTCTGTGTTAATGGTCTTAATTTGTATGTTGCAATAACTCAATTTGTCAACTTGCTCTGGATTATTTTTCTTTTTAGGTGCTAAACACTTGATGAAAGTGGCTTGTAACTCAAACTCACTCCTTAATTTTGAGCTAGATGCAGATCAGTGTGTTCACAGTCCGACCAGTTCCACACATGCAGTTTGTTCTTTTTCATAGCTGTGGTTTTCTTTGTGTGTTTGCGAGTTTTGAGGTTTTATATGAACAAAGATTCAAATTAAAAAATATTATCATAGGACTGTAACTGTCAGGTATATACAGTAGTATTTTTTAAAAAAAACTATAAATAACATATATTTCCCCATTTTTAGAAACCTCTATGACCTCTTTCATTCACTATTCTTGCCTGTAGATGGTACAGATCAGCATGTCTACATCTAAACTGCTGCTGCTGATATTTGTTTTGCTGATAGGTGAAACAGGTTGGACTGGAGCTGCTGCTGCTTTGCATTTGGAGGACCAAAAAAAGACGCTGTGTGTTCTTGTTCTGTAATTTGTCATCTATTCTTATAGGCAGCTGTACATAAAATCATAGTTCCTGTCAACAGTGTATCTGCCGTTGTAAATCACTGCACTGCAGGTTTATTTAACTGTAGGCAGCCATAGCAGCAGTACTTTTACTAGGCCCTACATTACCAGTTAACACACAGATAAAACTGAGCTCAAAATGGGGTAACATGGTAAAAGCCAACTTTAGAAAAAAGGAAGACAATTTAAACACAGCCACCTTTTCTTTCCTTTGGTAAACCAATGACCTTGGCTAGGGATTTGCCACTTTTACTGTTTGATTTGCTCTTACCAGCAGAAACACCTGTGTTTTCTCCTTCTCCTTCAGCAGATGGTTTGGTATCTTTCCTTCTTCTGTAAGGTCGTTTTGCTGGAAAACATAGAAAAGTTTGGTGCTTTAATCTAAAACATAAAACTGTCATACGAATATGGGTTTGGTAGGCTATCGAGAACCAGTTCAAAGTTGGATTAAAACTGTTCAAGAACCAGTGATTTGTTAGGAAATGTCTTTTTCAATTCTGCTTATCAATCCCTGAAAGTGAAATTTGCATGCGTATACTTACAATAGCAGATCAGAGACTCAAACGTGTGGGTAAGACTTAGCCAAACTTCATGACACAAGTGGTTTTCCATATAACAGAAAAGGCACGGAAGAAGGCGTTGCCTTTGTTGGTGATGAACGGTGAGAAGTTTTTTCACCACTCCACTGTGCAATATTTGAAAAAGAAACCCCACAAATGTCCACATCGTTGCGTAGACCTATTTTTCTTTTCTTGCTTGAATAATATGAAATGAACCAGAATCAATGAGCAGAATTGAACTAAATCCAAACGATACCCGGACCTACTTGTGAACGTAATTTTATATCGTCTTACCAGCAACACGGCGGACAGTTTTTGAGTTTAATTCCTCTGCTTCCACTATGATAGGGACATTTCTCTTCCTTCTGGTACGCCTTGATACTAAAAGATAAAAGTAAGACTTACAATAAGAAAACAATAACATTCAAAATTATTATTTCAGATTCATAAACATACATTCAATCGCCATAGAAATCAAGAGGAACACTCACTTCCTGGCTCTGCCTCCAACTCTTCAACAGACAACACTGGAGCTTCTTTCTTTCTTCTGCTTCTTCTTTTCGCTTTGTGACAAAAAAAAAAAAGAATAGAATAAAACAGTCCACACAACTCTTATTATGACTCCTCTCAATCCTCCACAAGTACTACATATTGCGAATGCGTATCATAATGAAAATCTTCTTGTCTTTCCATCACTTCACTCACCAGGATTTGCAGGAACTTCTTTCTCTGCGTCTGAGACGTCCAATGACACCACTGCTACTTCTGGAGTCTTCTTCTTTCTTCTGTGTCTCTTTCCTGGTAAGATTGTGTGAAAAAAGATTAACGAAAGAACTGAGTCATAGCTATTATTTACAACCTGTACAGTTTTCATTTTTCTTTTTGACTTGTGTTTACCGCGATATAAGGGCGAGACAGCTGCCATCTTTACTACTCTCTCTTTTTCCTCCCCTTCTTCCCTTTCTTCATCTTCCCCCACAGACACAACTTCCATGATGAGCGTTGGACTACTGCTGTCTCTCTGGTTTTGGCCTTGCAGCTGAGACTTGGACAGGACGACACCCTGTGATCATAATCATTAAAAACCATCAGAAACATACCCCCCAAACCCTCCCTGGGTAACAGTACTTAAGCCTGCAAACAGCAGAGATAAATCCATTTTAATAGTAGTTATAGGATGTAATCCAAACTGTTCTGTGGCAGTAAAGTATCGCTCTTCTTTTCTGTGTGGGGTAAAAGGCAACACAGGATAGCACAGTGCTGCACGTGCAACTGCAGGAAACTGGTAACTGTTCACTAGTAACCCTTCCTATTTATCTACCCTGCAGTGAGACTGAACACTCTCTCCTCTGGTAACCAAGTTTTGGCTCAGTAAAGTCAGTATCTTAGACTTAGACAGCTGTTATGTGTGAAGATTTCAGTTCATCCCTAAACAAAGCGCTAACTTTAGCAGGCACTCGCTGAAGGGGCATCGGACAAAAATTTAATTTTGGGGGGTTTTAGGGACACCTATGATGAGTCATTTAACAAGCAAATCATAGTTATGGTGTACAATAAAATCTTTACAGGATAACTACATCATTGTTTTCCAGGTGATGTAGTTTTCTGTTTTCAGTTTTTTCATATTGACTTAACTCTGTTGTCATTCTGGAGGCTGTACATGTGGTGCTGTGGAATTGTATTACATGCAATGTTATTATATGCTGCGTGTGCAATCAGAGGTTTCAAGGGACTTGAAGGGGACGGCCCTTATCTATGCATTTGTTTCGCAAAATTGATCAATTATGACAAATTACCTTGCTGGGCTGAGGGCTTTCTGTGCAATCAGAGCCTCGATCAGGACTGTCTCCTGTAAAAATCAAGACAGTTGGCTCAGGTTCAGAGATACCCGACATGACAACTGATATTCAACAACTTCAACATAAATTTAAAACTGTAGTTTATGCATTCAGGTCTAACATAAATTGCTGCATTCTAGATGAAAAATAAAGTCAATGTAATGATAAAGTAAAAGGCATATCAATGTTCTGAGTTATGACCAGACTTTAAACTGCAATTTAAACTGTGAATGTGAACAAAATAATAACAGAAAACAAAAGAACTAAGGCTCTGTACAATTGAGTTATTTTGTTTTTTGGAAATACTTAAATATATTTAGCTGCCAATTCCGTGAAAAAGGTTAAAATATTCTTTACCAAATAAACTGTAACATTGATATGAGAAACAGAAACAAGAGTTGTACCTTGATTAAATAAACGTGTACTGCTTGCATAAGTTGTGGATATGCTGTAAACGTCCTGTTATGAATCACTTACTGGCATCCCATTCAACCACTTCTCCATCAGAGTTGATTAAACCACCAATTTCTTCATCTTGTTCCTCCTCTTGTTCCTCCTCGTCCCCTGCCTGCAGTCTGACAGTCAAATGGAGCGTTTGGTCCTCTAAGTTTGCAGGTGTCATCTTGAGTCCATGTGACATCAGGGGCTTATGTTCAGGAGAATCCTAAATACAGAACACAGTGCAAAATGGCGTTCATTTTCTGCATATTCTGGGGGTCTTTACCCCGCAAAGCAAATCTGATTTGGTTGGAATGCATAGTGATAAAAAAATTCTAATCCCACTTTACGATACTTAAACTAAACTAAAAAAAAGCTGTTTTATTATTTTTAAAAAAACAGTCATGCAGGAACATTATACCAAACAATATACCAAACATCTACTTTTTTACTGTGAGGCTTGTTCGTACGAGTGTTCAAAGTCAGATTCACCAAATTCTCCTAACTGGACAAACTTGTGGAAAATCGCTCCTTTCAGCTTGATTACTGTCACCTGTTCATGAGGAGGTGCACATTCATGAGATGTGATCATTAGCATAATCTACGCCCCTAAAATTGCGATATAAGGCTACCTGTTCCGCTCCGTTTGTGGAAAAGATTCGGACGGAGTTTCAAGTCCTGCTGTCAGCAGTGGCATTAGAGAGCCACTTTGTTGTTTCGAATATTTCCTAAACAATTAGAAAACACTACGGCTGCCAACGACGCGTCTTCAGCGCAGCGTCGTACTGTGACAGACATAAAGAGGAAATGGTTTACATGAAGTTAGGTGCTAAACAACGTTTTAAGCAAAGCAGTCCACGACTAATATGAGAGGTAGTCGAGGGGACCTGCCAGTCAGGGACATATTACACAAGAGAATATTAAAGCCTAAATTAGGTGATGTTACACAGTCGGAGGATGATATTAGAGTGAAAGAATTGTTCTAGCTACTTTCTGTACAGGACTTGTACAACAGGTCTGGACCACTCATGAATTTCGTTCATACCTAAGAGAAAATTGGCGAATGCCACAAATTCTCTCGTACATGCCAATTAAGAAAGAATCTGTTCAAACAAGTGGTTCTTGTGATGTTATCAAAATGCATTTACAATCAACAAATAAACAAAATAAGCAAGAAACTTTTACTATTTGAATTAGACTTTAATTTAAACTGTCCTTGAGCTGATGCTGACAATATGAAACCACTACGAGAAAGGACATTTTTCTCTACTAATTACTAATGTTTGTAATTTTATATAATGGATTTCTGCAGAAAAGTACTTTTACATACTGTTTGGCAAGGTGCTGATCTTTTGGTCTCATGTGGTTCTGCTTCTGTTGTCAAAGATGTGCTTTGTTTTACATCAAGGCTCTGGTCTTGAGCATAACGCTGATCCCCTGCATGTGTTCTCTGATGGGACTTCATGTTCCTTTTGTGACTGGGGGTCGTCTCACGTACTGCGTTATTGCACTGGTGCACAGTCACATTAGGTTTCTCTTCAGAGTCCATGTGTCTCTGCCGCCCCTCTCTGGCAGAGGAGCTCTGCTCATAGAGAGCGGGGCCACCAGACTCCTCCGAGCATTTCTCCACCGAATATACCCTCTCGTGTCTCTTTACTCCGCATGAAATGGAGCTCTCCTTCCCGCATGCTTTGAGGTGGGGATGACAAGTGTGTGTGGAAGTATCTTCTTTTTCTCCCTCCGAGCTGAAGCTCTCATCTGTGTTTAACATTACAAGGCAAAACAAAAATGTGAAAAGTCACGATCGTGTAACTGTGTGTATGTCATCGAGTAAGGTGATGCTAATATTTAAGACTTTGCACTCACGATTTTCACTCACGGTCCAGCCTTCCTCTTCCTCTTTGATGATTACTTGAATGTCTGGTGTCTCACAATTATAGTCTGGGCTTGCTGGAGCTTTTTTTGAATCATGATGAGGCGAATTCTGGTCATCATAGTTTTCATTTAGAGTAAGTGACAATGGATCTTGGAGTTCAGGATCCTATTAAGAAAGAAAGACAGAAACTCAGAAACCAAAGTCTGCAAAGTATAAAGTAACAAACCCCAGAAACCTTTAAGATGTGCAGCCACCACAAGTTTGGGGTGGCCCCAGTTAAAGAGAAAAATGCTATACAATAATACAAGTTTCATCTGGCAGAGATAATTATGAAAACATGCTTTCTAAATCCTGTATATGTAAAGAAGAACATCCAGAGGGCCTCTTATAGCTTTGGCTTGTGAAAACATCAGGTTAGACAAGTACTGCCACATTCATGACAGCAGAATAAGACAACGTCCCATTGTTACAACGTGGGTGCGTTCATATATTGTTCCAACAATGTGACCCTCATTGCCAGTCCTGTTGTCTCCCATTAAATGTCTAATTTAATATTGTCTAATATACACCTGGTATAGGTGCGTAGAAGATTGAAATAATGCAAAAGAAGGGAGTGAACTCCTGCACGCTGTCAGGACTGTGTTTATTGTAACAGCAATGTTCGGTCATAGACCTTCATGAGGCATTAAACTCAAAATATGAAGCAACAACATCTTTATACTTGAGCCACAGGCTGTAACAGTCAATCTAAAAAGTAGTCAAAACAAATTAAATCAAAAGGGTGGACGCTCGGTGCCCTATTCGAACTTATCTTAATAAATATTACTCGTTTTGTGCCCATCCAGTATTTTCCATTTCCAGGTTTCTATTGTTTTCTATGGATGTTAAGATGCCTTTCTTATCTAATTTCATTGATATATTTTGTCATTTATTGATTGTGTAATTGTCTGACTTGTTTGACTGCTTTTTAGTTTGGTGGCCTGCCAAAGGTCTTATTTTTTCAATAAACTTAGTGCAATGTGTACAGTGTGCAGGGGTTCACTACCTTCTTATACACCATTAAAGTTAGAAATAAAAAAAAAGCCTACATTTTTTTGTTGTGTCACATATTTCTAGCTGTTTGTTAACAACTTAAAGCAGATATAAACAAGCTGCATTGGCTTTAAAGCTCTATTTAATTCACTGAATCAACTGTATTATTTTTAATATCTGATCTTATTCACACTTATGTGCAGATTATGGTGGATTTGCAGCCATTTTGGCAACAATTTGTTGACAAAGCGAGAGATATTCTTGCCTTCAGAGAATCCTTCTCCTCTCCTACTTGTAGCTTGTAATCTCCAACAAGTTCTCCTTCTAATCAAAATTTCAAATCACTGCATGTCGATTTTCTGGTTGATCTGTGGACCATTAATACAGAAAAATCAAAGCACTGTAAGACTGTCGATGATATTTACCTGTGATGGATAATTATACACTTTTAAGTACACCCAGTTTATTAAGTATACCTTGTTAAAACTAATTCAACAGTCCTGTCATAAATCCTACTTTAATGAGGGTTATAATTTTCAGTTTACTGTACTGAAAGGGGTCATCCACAGCAGCTTATTGCTGCCACCGTGACCAAAAAAGCAAAGCATTTGCTCACTTCACACAAGTCTTTCACGCTATGACATATTTTCTCATTACCATCAGATTCCAAACTATTCTGTTTTTACAAGAAACTTTCCTTGCAATAAAAAACATGTCACTTTATCTTGTTATCACAAATCTTTCTCATTATTTCGCAAAATCAACATCTCATTAAAACAAACATTTCTCTTTATAACATGAGAGGTTGGTCTGTTGTTATAACAAGAAACTTGTTGTCGATCAGTAATGAAACATTAGCTGCAGCTCAATTTGAGAACAACTTTTTCTATAACCTACAAACCTTTATTTTCTTACTCATTGAAAACCAAATCATCACAGTTTTTGTTGTTATTATTGTTATTATAATAATGTTCTATATCTCAGTATTTAACATTGCAGTTACCTCATATGTATTACATACTTGTATAACACCTTTAACTGATTAATGTATGTAGATATACAGTATATTTCATATACAGTTGATTCTATTTTAATCTATGCAACAGTACAGTAGGGCTGAACAATTCATCAAAATAATATCGAAATCGCAAAATGGCCAAGTGCAATATCCAAATTGCAGGAGGAATTGTAATTTTTTGATAAAGGTAAAATGTGTCACAACACATGATTATAAATGAAGCATTGTGGTGTTACAGAGATGCCCCAGCTCACAAATCATGTTCTCCAGGTGTAAGGGAACATGCTTGTTTGGTACAGACCCCAGCAAAAATCACATCATCATTTTTACATTTTTTTCCAGCGAAAATGAAATTCAAAAATTCCCACTAAAATTGTGACTCATATCGCAATATCTGTCAAAATAATTGCAAAATGAATGAATCGTTTAGCCCAAAGTGTACAGTACACAATATTACCTACTTGAACCAACATAAAGTGCATTACTGTGGCACTATTTTTGTACAATGTATATTCAGTACATATTAGAGTTAGTAGGTCTAGTTCAGTTTCTATTCTCATTCATTTTTTTCTATTTAATGTGTATTATTTAAGGCTTAAATTGACGTTTTCTTACCACCCTGAGTGTCCTCCATCTATCCATCCATCCATCCATCCATTTACTGGGCAGAAAGTCAACATTTGCTATGCTTACATTGAGCAAAACTGACAGCTCTTGTGCACCACTTTAATGGATAGCACAAGCGACTGAGACTTGGGTCATGCTACTGACACCAATCTTTAATGCATGACAGCAATAATGTTACAGTAGGCTGCTGGCTTAAATAAACTTCTGTTTAGTTACGCTATCTAGCATGATGCTTAACACCATGAGC
Source organism: Oplegnathus fasciatus (assembly GCA_003416845.1). Classification (NCBI taxonomy): domain Eukaryota; kingdom Metazoa; phylum Chordata; class Actinopteri; order Centrarchiformes; family Oplegnathidae; genus Oplegnathus; species Oplegnathus fasciatus. The sequence goes on from NTHP01000039.1 coordinate 732,120, forward strand.
CTTCTGTCGGGTGTTTTCTTCACAAACACTTGGACACAAAAGAGGCCCTTGTAACAGCCAGGAGCAGTGAATAAATCATCCCCCCGGATAACTTCTAGCGTTATATGTTACTGGATGCACCGCTAGTTTAATAACAAACGTCGCTAGCTAATTAGCTAGCTATCAAGTTATTCTGACAATATTAGTTAGAGCTGTTGTTAATCTAGGAACTTAACATTCAGACAATAATCACCCCAGTCGACCCACACCAAACAAGGTACTTCTTATTTACCTGCCAGGTTAGCGAACTGTAACGTTATCTATCTAACTAGCTGGTTAACTATAACTGTTAAGCTACATCCAAAATCCCAGCAAACGACAGCCAGCTGTACAACAAAGCAGCTAAATTGCCTACGTTACCTCAAACATAATGCGATGTGGTCTCCGGGTTTGAAGGATGTCATAAGAAAACCAGGGTGACCAGTAAATGAAGCTAAGTTGTGGCGTTATTCTGGATGAGGGCAGCTGTCATCAACTAACCGCACAGCCTCTGCTAGCTAAACTGTGGTTGCGCCACCACTTCTTCTTCTTGTTTTTTTTTTGGTTTTTTTTTGCAGCGGTTACAGTCAGTGGTGGCAGGAAGGCGCATACCGCCACCTAGTGGACAGTACAGGACAAGTCATACAAATGCTGAGACGTCATTTTACCACGTACCTCTCAAAGCTGGAGAAGAAGAAGAAGTATTCAGCAGTGGTGGAAAGCAACTAAGTACATTTACTCAAGTACTGTACTTAAGTACAATTTTGAGGTACTTGTACTTTACTTGAGTATTTCCCTTTTCTGCTACTTCTTCTCAACTACATTTCAGAGGCAAATATTGTACTTTTTACTCCACTACATTTATTTGATAACTTACTTGTTACTTTGCAGATTCAGATTAATAATACAAAATATAATCAACAAATAAATTATGATGTCATATTATAGGTTAAGATGAAACTTTATTGATCCCTGGGGGGAAAATTCACAAGCTACCCAGCAGATAAAGTAGTTGATATTGGTTCCATCTTTACCAGCTGCAATATTAAAGTGATGAACACGTTAATGCAACCATAATTATAATTCAATAATATAATATTTATTATTCTGAAATGGGCCATTCTGCGTTATGAGTACTTTTACTTTTGGTACTTTAAGTATATTTTGATATTAATACTATTGTACTTTTACTTAAGTAAAATTTTGAATGCAGAACTTTTACTCGTAACAGAGTATTTCTACACTATTACTATTTAGTACAAGATCTGAGTACTTCTTCCACCTCTGGTAATCAGGCAAAGGTAAAAATAACATAATCTTATAAGTAAATGTCCTGAATTCAAAATGTTACTTGATTAAAAATACATTAGTATTATCAGCAAAATGTACTTATTAAGGTATCAAGTAAAAGTACTTATTATGCAGAATAACTTATATTATTATAGAATATTATATTATTCTGTTTTCATCATAATGGGTGCATGTAAGAGCATTTTTATGTTCATCAATGTGGAGCCAATTTTAGTTACTTTGTACACTATTGGGTAGATTATTAGTACAGTGCTGCATCATATCATATAAATATATCATATGTTATGTAAAAAGTAACTAGTAACTAAAGCTGTCAATAAATGTAGTAGTATTAAAAGTACAATATTTCTCTCTGAAATGTAGTGGAGTAAAAGTATAAAGTAGCAGTGGAAATACTCGAGTAAAGTACGAGTATGTCAAAATTGTACTTAAGTGAGCTACAGTACTTGAGTAAATGTACTTAGTTACATTCCACCACTGCGATAGGGGTCTTGGAAACCTTAGACAACAACATTTTTGGGTTGTGACTCCATAAAATGAAGCCGTGTCTACTTGTGACCCCTCACCACAGGTTATGACCGTGGTGACATGAGTGTGAATGAAGGATTTTTAGAGGCCTGAGGTAGTGAAAGCATCCATTATTTCACCAAAGACAAGCACTTGACTGTGAGAATCCAAAACAGTCACTTGTTTGTTTTAACAGCATGTTGTACCTCATATCTTCATCAGACAAATTTCAAATAACAAATAAGAATTTAGAAAAAAGACAGAAAGAATAAAACATTTTTGTGTTTCAGGAACGTATTTTTACTTTCGTATGTCTTTAATCTTGTTGCAACCCCTCAGATTTGGGAGGTCCTAACCCCCCAGGTTGGGAACTGCTGGATGAGGTATGTTGCTTCATTAATGTTGTCCAAAAAAACCCCCGCAAATCATCAGATAATATGATCTTGTATTTGCTGTCACTCTTTTGTAGTAGTGGTAGAGGTACTCTGATCCTTTAAGTATTACTGCCACAAACTACACATAAAAGATTTTCATGCAAAAAATTTTATCTGGGATACCAAGGATCAGCAGTCAAGCCTGGAATTTTCAAAGAGGGGAATTCAGACCAAATAAATTCAGATGAGTAGTATAGTAGTATCTGCAGACTCAGATATAGAAACACTCACATTATCACACTTTATCTGACTACTCGTGAGTCATGTCCACTTGAACCAACCAGAGGTGAGCCCACCCATTTTCTGCTTTTTCTACACACTTCTCTGTCTCTTCTGGAGGATATTTCCACACTGAATTGTTTTTCAGTTACAGAGAGAGCACTGTCAGTATGGCCAAGGGAGATTATCCCTCTGTGTATGTGGTGGACAGCCATGCTTCCTGGCCTCTAACGCCACCCAGGCTGAGCCAGGGGGGACGGCGTGTCAGGGCGGCACAGACCCTGCTGTTCCTGCTGGTAAGCCTGGCGTTGTGCTGCATGGCCATAGAAGCCTGCTTCATCTACCGTCTCTACCAATCTGAATCTGTGAGTATCAACCCCATCTCTGAGTCTCCACCTGCCTACAATAGGCTACCTTTAGCAATTTCATCCTGCAATCATCATCTTATCAACTGAGTGTCACGGTGCTTCTTTTTCTCTTACTTGTTTTCTGTCTCAAACCCCAAAACTCTTGTGTGGATAACACCTTTAATTTTCCTTTAAACACTAGCTGTAAGTTCTTCTGGTTTTCTCAGCAACATCTTGATTTTCTTTAAACACTTGATTCTTAAGTATTTATACTGTAATATTGTTATGTCCAAATGTAATTATTCTAAGTGAACTGAATACATATTGGTACTATTAATGTAAAATCTCAAAACAAAAACAGCAACATGCAAAAATTAGTGACCTCGGAACATAAAACGACATCATGAAATATTACGAAAGCAGCACACTTCATGTGTTGGGGATGAGGGAGTTACTCTAGAAATGTAAAATTTCAGCATTGTGAGTTTTATTAATTAGATATACAATACAAGATAGAAACGCAACCGTTGTTTCACAGAACCTTTTAATGTATGCATTTCACAGTCACATGCTCTGTGTGGCAAACTGTCTGCTTTGCTGTCGTACTTCTTTTAGTGAAGCAAAGCCATCAGTAAACCAAAGGACTCTCATGATACAAACGAAAAGTGACATTTACTCATATGTCATATGAATGATTGTGTTTCTCCAAAAACTGCTGACGGTGAAATAATTTCATTATTATGGGGAAGAGAGCGGAGCAGAGATGGAGGCCTGAGGTAGTGAAAGTATCCAAAAAAAGGACTTGGCTGTGAGAATCCCAAACAGTAGCAATCACTTGTCTTTTATTTTAACAACATGTTGTACCTTATACCTCCATCAGATAAATTTCAAATAACAAATAAGAATTTAGAAAAAAGTCAGAAAGAATAAAACATTTTTGTGCATCAGAAATGTGTTTTTATTTTCATGTGT
>NTHP01000039.1:735935-827397 GCA_003416845.1 Oplegnathus fasciatus
GTAACTTTTTAATATATGCATTTCACAGTCATAGGCTACCTGTGGGAAACTGTCTGCTTTGCTGTTGTACTTGTTTAGTCAAGCAAAGCCATCAGTAAACCAAAGGACCCTCATGATAGAAACAAAAGTGACATTTACTCCAGTCATATGAATGATTGTGTTTCTCCAAAAACTGCTGACGGTGAAATAATTTCATTATTATGGGGAAGAGAGTGGAGTAGAGATGGAGAAGTAAATTAAAGTCCAGCCCATTTACGGAGAGTCTGCTCTTTATCTGACTACTAGCCAAGCCTCCAATGTCCTAGAAACGCCCCTGCGGAGAACTCCATTGACATCCCCAGAGGGCAGGGCATGCCGACTTGATGTTCCGTGATGGTGGATGGTCACTGTATCGCTGTGGCTGTTTCCTGTCTTCGTCTGAAGCTCCATGTGAGGGCAGCAGTCATGTGGTTGGGTAGGGGCAGGCGGACATTTTTTGGTTTGACAGTGTTTGACAAAAAATGGTGTAGGCTACTGTACAAATGAGGGACAGCGGAGAAAAGGAAGGGGTCTGTTTCCTGCTGCATGTGATCTACCTTTTGTTCATTACCAGAAAGTCAGACCTGTCCTATTTTGCTCTGCAGAAGACAACATCATAGAGAAACAAAAAGGGGTCCATAAACAAAATTCAATTTTGTAAAGATCTGCTTACATTTAGTTTTTTTACATCTTATTTCCCAACTTGGTCGTATATCCACCTGTGGTGATTGCATCAGTTGTACATTTGCATGTGCGCGCTCTTAAACGCAAACAAATACACACACACAACTGAGAGGTAAACCATTTTTATTTCCCTTGCAGGCCGCCTCAGCATCATTCTCTCAGCCTATTGCAGGTATGTCTCAGCACTTTTTACTCAATTGATAAATATCTTCTGTTACTTAATCCACATCTGAGACATAAAGTCTGGTCCTCTCACAGGTGAAGATATTACCTCTGCCACAGTGAAGCCCAGTCTTGTTTTTTCTTCCAAACCGGTTGCACATCTGACAGGTGAGACCAGGGTCGACGTATCGATGCCATTACCCTAGTGTTCAATTTGTTACCAAGGCAGAAAAAGAATCACATATATTGTCCCAGTTTTTACTTGTAACATGAAAGCACAGTTCTCAAATTACTCTCTAGAACGTATTCATCATTTTAGATTCAGACTTCACATTGTTACTGTATTTTTTTTCCAGATGGACAAGATGTAGTTCATGGAAGTCAAATCATGGCATGGAGCATGGATCAAGACCGTATCCTCCATGAGATGGACTACAAAGAAAAATGTCTTGTCATTCAGAAGGAGGGTTATTACTATGTCTATTCCAAGGTTTCCTTCTTTGACACTGATGTGTTTCACCACTCTGTTCATAGGAAAACTAAACAGTACATTGGGAAAAGTATTCCCCTCCTGACATCCAGGAAATACTCAGAGGGGTCCAGGAAAACTCGATCCAACAGTTACCTGGGTGGAGTGTTTCACTTATACAAAGACGATGCCCTTTTTGTGAAAGTGAGCAATGCGTCAAAAATTTTGCGATACAAAACCTTTGAGAACATCTTCGGTGCATATATGATATAAATATCACATTGATATTTCACCATGAATCCGAAAGGTTGGACTAAGAGTAAATAAAAGCGGATACAAAATGTTAAAGAATCTTCTCGAAGGATAACTGATTCTCTTCGTAATGAAAAAGCAGGTCAGTCTCTGGAAAGAGGCAGGTGTGAAAACCTCTCTGCGCAGTGTTATGCAGGTCAGCACTGTGCTGGTGGCTTTCTTATTGGGGGGGTGAAACTCGATTTTTGAATTATGTTTGACAGTGCAACAAAACTCTTTTTCACATCAGGGACTTTTTATATGCTTATTTGTATATTTACATAATCTTCTGAATGTTACAAAATGACTTGTCATAGATGGATTTAAAAAGAACAACTTCGACACATCGTTCAGTCTGATGAGTATAACCGTACGGATAATGTCAAATGTCTGATGTAGGCTTTCACCTGTGGTAAAAGAAAGGGCTTGAAAAAGTTAATTATTTTTATATAGGGACGATACATTTATGAGCTTTGAGGGAATCACAGCAAAGTCTAATATTTTAAGCGAACACTTCCTTAAATATTTGCACATATAGAGCTTTATTTATTTTGCCATCACAAAAAACTGGCCTACATCTGGCTCTATCGAAACATTCAGAGTCTAAACTGGATGCTTGGACGATCTAGAGGAGGAAATTTCCACTGAAGATTGGAAGGAAGCTTGTAGGCTATTAAGGCTCAGATGCAAACAATTACTACTAAGTTACGGCTACTTCAGTACAACTGGATGATGCAGACTTATGTAACTCCTGTTGAACTAAATAAATATAATGAATATAATAACAACATTCCCGATATTTGTGTTAAAAGTAAAAACCCTCAAGGTGCTCTTATTCATTGTTTGTGGAGGTGTGCTGAAATACAATACTTATTTGTAAATACTCATTTAGAACCTGAAGTATTTCTATAAATTCATAGATATGTGTATATTGCAAGCAAAGCTACTTATTACTCTGAACTGGAAAAAAAATAATAAGCCGGATATTGATGAATGGGTTAAAAATATTGCACACTGTATGGGATTGGCAAAAATAACATACACTTTGAGTGTTTGTGTAGAATGACCAATAAATGAACCTTGAAGAAATTTGGAAACCATTCAGTCTTGATTTAAGATACAGTGATGATAGGAATCTTTCTCGAATTATGTATTATGTCATGTTTAAATGTAAATGTACCTTACAAGATATAACTTAACCTTTTAAGGGGTGAAATTGCTTTAATTTTTTTGTATATACTTTGTATATGTCAATGTTGTTGACAGTCCTTTTTAAAAAAAATAGAAATTATTTAGGTGTTTGAAAGTGAGGGCAGGGCTTTTGTTTTGGTTTATTTGTTTTGCCACATTCTGATTTTTATATACTCTTCAAATAATGGAAAAAGCGATGCATACTCTGGAAAAATTGACAATAAAAAGATTCTTGAAAAATGTGTATTGGAGTAGTATCTGTAGGTCAGAAGTCAGGAACAGAGCAGTAGTCCTCCTCAGAGCACCACCCGGCTGCTTGGATGTCTTTCCATCTACTTTCATCACCTTGTGCTTGTCAGGTTTTTAATCAGTTTATTTGGCCTGGTCTCTCCTGCCCCTTCACTGCTCCTACTCTACAATCACACAGTCATAACTTTATCATACGTCACCCAAGGTTAGAAGCTGGACCTTTTCCTGTCAACTAAAGGGATGCTAATTGCTTATCCATGAGATGTCAGAGGAGTCTACATTACTAAAGTCTGCAGTATTTTGACATGTAAAGCCTTCACTCCTGCTAAGACAGCAGGGAGAACTTATAACTCGGGTCTGTAGCTACGTTTTTATGAACTCGATTGCTCTTCCTCAACGACCAGATGTGTGTCTCAGTAAACTGAAGTTGGATTGCAAGAACTGAATTTGAATAGAGAACTGAATTTTCCTCAGTGAGGATCAAATACAGTTTCAGAGCAACCACATTCAATTTCATAATGTTACATTCAGTTTCAAGTTTATTGGAGTTCAGTTCCAAACTAATAAATTCAATTCCAAATGATCCTATTCAGATTCAGTTTTTCAATGCAATTATTCAAGTTAAACCATACAAATTCAAATAATGTGATTCAAATTCAGTTTTTTAACGCAATTATTAAAGTTGAGCAATTCAAATTCAAATACAAATGATTGAAATTCAGTTTCTAGTGACACATATTTGTGCCCATACAATACTTCAGTGCTACAAGTGGTTATTGGTCGCTTCCATGGATGCACCACTGTTCAAAATTGACTGGAAACTACAGCTAACCCAGTCATAATCTACAGTATACCTGCTTATCATTTGCAGGGTGAAGCAGATTTTCATTAATTTGCTGCGGGGAACACCTTACCCCTGTCTCCTGAACATTTCAGGGGGAAGTCTGCCTAGGTAATATTTTCATGGGTTTCTGCTTCATTAAACAATTCACCTGAAAAACAGATCACAGAGGGGGTGTAACTATAGCAAAAAGCTCTGCCCCTGCCCCTTACACAGTTTGTGCACACCACTGCTTGTTATGTATGTATGTTACTATAAAGTCTTATCCTACAGGATGTGTGCTCTGCTGGTGATTCAGGACTATCTGAAGAAACACATGGACATAGCTCACTACAAACACAGTGTGGTCTTCTCTGTACATGCAGAGCCAACGTGTAAGTTAATAGGTTACTGTTTTATTATCATCGTGGTCTGGACTACCTCATACTTCATGTCAGAACATGGACTTCAGTGACAGGATCAGATCTGAACTTTGAACTGAAGCAGCTTTTAAAAGCCACATGGCTGGAATCAGCTGTGCCTCAGGCTTTGCAACATCACCGAGGGCGACGGGGGACGAAATCTTCCTCTGCGCTCCTCTTCTTCAGCTCCAGGCACGCAGAATTTGGGACAGGTGAGCGTGCGACCAATGACGAGTGTTATCAGGTACCCGCATGACACACTGACGTGCGCGAGGGTGTATCATGATGCGTGCGTGGGGCTTTCTACAGCAGCGCGGAGCCATGGCGACAGCTACTCAAGCTGAAATATATATCAGCTCCATGGTCGCTTTAATTCAGGGTTAACTTACGATAAGCAGACGTAAGTTATTTAACCAGATAGTTATGTCATCGTCCAGCTGGTCACCTGTCAAAGGTCGTTCCTGAGGCGAGGTAAAACCGGTTACTAACTTAGCAAAGGTAACTCTACTGTTAGCTAGTTAGCTATCATTGGCTGGCTAACTAGCACATCAGTGTTAAAGCTGACGATAGGACATTTTAGGCATCTGTAATATCAGTAAACTGTTTTTTCTGCTTTACAGGGCAGTGGATGTTGTTGTTGACCTAGCTAACTAGTAGCTAACGACTAACTTAGCTAGTTAGCCAGTTACTGTACAGAGTAGCTACAGCTAGGTTAACGTCCAGGATGTGATAAGTTAACGTTACCTGTTTTGTTAGTTCGCTTTATAAGATGTCAGTGTCCAAGTCAACGTTATATCTTTCTTTCTGTTTCATGGTTTGGTTGTGTTGTTTAGCATCTGTGCAGTAAGTTAGCTACTAAGGATAATGCTAAGTTACCATAACACCGCCTCCTTGTTCACAAAACACTTCAAAAGAATTTAAAATTAATGTGATAAGGTGCTAAAATTATTATTATGCATATTCCTCACCCATACAAATCTTTTTACTCATACTTGGATGTAGCTACTTAATGCTATGCCAGCCAACATTGCACCATGTTAAAGTATTAGCCACTTCCTTAATCACAAGTGATGTGACTTTACATTTACGCAGTGGCAAAGGAAGTACTCAGATCCTTTACTTAAGTTAAAGTACTAATACAAGTGTGTAAAAATACTCTGTTACAAGCAAAAGTCCAGCATTGAAAATATTACTTAAGTAAAAGTATGAAAGTATGATCATGAAAAAGTAAAAGCAAAAGCAAAAGTACTCAATGCAGAAAAATGGCTGTTGTGAGTTATACTATTATATGTTCTCTCATTAGATTATTATTATTCATGCATTCATGTAAAAGCAGCATTTTACTGCTGTAGATGGTTGAGGTGGAGCTAATTTTGTTTTGGACTGCAACTGATGATTATTTTTACTATGGATTAATTTGATGATTATTTTCTCCGTTAATCGATTGATTGTTTGATTTGCAAAAGTCTGAAAGTAGTTAGAAATGTGGTCACAATTACCCAGAGCCCCAAAGCGACACCTTCACAATGCTTGTTCTGTCGGACCAACACCTCAACATTATTAAAAATAAATTAAAATTATTAAAATAATCGAAAGGAAAAAGCAGCTAATTCTCACATTTGTGAGACTAGAACCATGAAATGTTTTTGCATAAAAAAATGACAAACGATTATCAAAATAGTTGCCAATTAATTTTCTGTCAATCGACTAATCGGTTCATCAACTGATCATTTCAGCTGCATTTGTATATACTGTTGGATAGTTTAATTTACAACAAAGATCATATTTTATAAGCTCTTCCTATGTTTTGTGTGCAAAAAACTTAATTTGTAAAGTAACTAAAGCTGTCACATAGTTGTAGTGAAGTAAAAAGTACAATATTTCCCTCTGAGATGTAGTGGAGTAGAAGTAGAAAGTGGCATGAAAAGAAAAGACTCAAGTAAAGTACCTCAAGTTTATACTTAAGAACAGTACTTGAGTAAATGTACTTAGTTACATTCCACCACTGTATTTATGCTGACCATTTTCAAATGCTTGCTGTGTAGTTTGTGTTTTTCCAGGCAGCTATCGGTTTCCATTAATTTTTCCATCCCCGTATTTTTTAGTATACCGTGGGAGAACTTTGAACGAGTTCAACAGTTTAGGTAGTGAGGAAACATCACATCTGCATTAATTTTTTGCCACAGTTGCATTTATCTTTGTGGAATAAAGCAGTGGAGAACTTTCTAATCAATCTGTAATCAGTTGATTAATCAGTTATATAGAAAATGAATCGCCCACTGTTTTGATAAGCCATTAATCAGTTCATAATCGATTGTTCATTTATCAAGCAAAAATGCCAACCACTCTCTGGTTCCAGCCAGATTTTCTGCTTTTCTCTGTTTTATATCACTGTAAACTGAGTTACAGACAAAACAAGACATTTGAAGACATCACCTGGGGCTCTAGGAAACTGTGATGGACGTTTTTCACTAATTTCGGACATTTTATAGATTAAGCGCTTAGTCGTTTAATTAAAAACATACTTGATGGTATAATTGATATCAACAATAATTGTTAGTTGCATCCCTTAACTGCATTACCTAGCAGCGATAAAACATAATGGAGACTTAATGTTCACTGAGATGGATTTACACAACTCCAGAGCGTGCTAATATTATCATGTTGGTAAGAAATGAATGAAAGCCAATATATTCCTGGAAAAATGCAGAAAAAATCTTGCAACAACATGGTTTACAAAATGATTAGTTGAGATATTAAATGTATGTGAATTGTAGTAAATAGGACCATACCAGTGCTATGGTCCTTTAAATTGCCAGTTGCCTCTGAGAAGCTTTTAGAGACTGTACCCATATTTTAATATTTAAATCATTTTCTACATTTAGTTATTTTGTAATCTTGTTTCTCCTCTTCTTCAGACTTGGATATGTTGCACCAGATGGAGTGGGATTTATCAGACGATGGTCTGGGAGCGTTAATGGACGACCTCCCTCACTTATCAGAACCTCCTCAGTCGAAGCCCTCCACCACCAACATCTCAGAGCATGAGTTCTCGTGCCACTGTTGTTACGACATCTTAGTAAACCCCACCACCTTAACCTGCGGCCATAACTTCTGCCGACACTGTCTGGCCCTGTGGTGGGAGTCGTCTCACAAGAATGAGTGCCCAGAGTGCCGGGAGAAGTGGGAAGGCTTTCCTAAAATCAACATACTGCTGAGGTATGCTTTTCACAGCCAGACCATATCAGGGAATGACTGTGCGCAGTCTTCACATTTCTCTCACGTACAGTAGAGAACAGAGACCCACTGACAGCGTCCAGAGACAAAAAAAAGTGTTTGTGTGTGTGTGACAGGTGTGGTTCAAATACACCTCCATGAGGCTAGCGTTGGTATCCTTTTGAAATTTTGTGATACTAATGCCGATGTGATACCTGAGTGTTGGTAACAATACCAAAACAATGCCTTACTTTGGGGAATTTAAACCTGTTTTTCTACAAAATCCTTTTTAATCCTTGTAACAAAAGAGGCCACAGCTTTCAAATGCTAAATGTTGTCCTAACACAAGCAGCTATAATAGAGCTCTGCCTAAATAAAACATAGTTTTAAAATTAGCTAAATTAAACATAGAGAAACCTCAGCTCTTACATAATTGTAGTATAATCCTGATTTATCACTTACCACGTCCAGCCGATCTTTCATTACTACACTGAGTTACCCCAACAGTTGAGGATGAGTTGAGTTTGGTTCCTGGCTGACTGGAGTCACCACTCTGCTGGCTTTAGCTCCTCTGTCTAATGACTGCTGAGCGTGACAGTACAATGCATGCTCCACATTACCAGTACCAGACTTTCCCTTTCAGCATATGGACCATGATTACATGTTTTGACTTTAAATGGTAGTCTGTTTGCCGAGTGCATCATGGCTTCACTTTCACACTAATCCAAAACAAGTAGACTAGTCCCATACTTCAAATGTCTTTTGTTCATCGGTCGCGAATTAAGTGGGTAAAGGAAGAAAAGAAACCTATGGACGTACAGTATGTACTAAACATTTTGGGAGTTAGTGTTTTTTTTTATTTCCACCCACTGCTACATCAGTCAGTGTAGTGGAAACATTTGTTTTTCCAACATTTGAATGTCTTCACATTAATTTCCTTTTTCACTGTAAAAAGTGAGAGGAAGCAAGCAGTTGCCATCAGACACAAATACGGTGTTACCAAAGAAATGGGGAAATGATGAAATTGGTCATGATCTGAAGTGGTTTACAAGAAATCGATGTGAATAAAGTTAAAAGGTATACAACAGTATAACAGGCGAGGAGTTGGAATTAGCTTTGTGAGCTGCTACTGACATCAACTTATCCTTACACAGTCAATGCACAGTGCACACAGTGTTTTAGTCTGGGAAAGGGAAAGACTTGATTAAGGTGTTTTCACGTGCCCAAGTAAGTTGTACCAAGGGGGGAAATTTGCCAGATATTTAAGAGTTTCAGTAACTGTCAAACATAGCACAAAGCACACTCCTGGCTAAAGGCTGACAGACACAATCAGGTCAAATTCAACACATAAATTACCACAGTGTCTTCTCTTAGGCCTGACACTGTGATGGGGTCACACATAAAGGCATGTGCTGACTGTTTACTAGAAGAAAAGCATAGAGGAGATAGAGAGGAGAAAGCGTGAACGAGAAGCTTTATTAGAATTACTACACATTTTCCTCAACACGTGTTCCGCTAACACGACTTAGCACTTATCAGCATGTGCTAGGTTGGTTGATGCTAAAGAAAACCCCAAAAACATAACCATACCTTCACCTCCTCCTTTGTTTGTTCTCTTGTTGTACATTTCAATTTAATCTACCAATTGCACTTAATGCCCTTCTGTCCAGGGATGCGACAGACAAGCTGTTCGGTGAGGTCATTCAGCGGAGGAGAGCAGAGATCCAAGCTAACCCCAAAATCTCCCGGAGCTTGCTGGCCTTCCAGAGGTAGTACAGCATAATCAGTGATACCAGCCATTTCAGTGTAAAGCTTTGGGACATTGTGTCAGCTTAGTATACACTGAAAGAGCACTCCACCGATTTAGCATTGTGCTTCTATAAGATTCACGATGGACAGTTTAAAACACAAAGGATCAAAATCGAGGCAGCAGAGCCAGAGATATTGTCTTTTTTATTTATTATTTTTAGGTATGGTGACAACTTGGGTAGATCCAGGACGAACCAGCACAAAGGAGCCGGCTTCTTCTTTTCTGGAGTCCTAACTGCACTCACGTGTGTGGGCGTAAGTACACAACAATGGCAGTAAAAAAACAACAACTCGCCCTTCATATTTACCATATTATCCTGTGCTGTATGACTTCAAATGATAACTGGCCTCAAAATCAATGCTATGCTACCTTGCTACCTTTCTCACCTACCTATCAGGTGCCACTGACAGTGCGTCATTGTTACCATGACAACAGCAGTTGAAGATTCATCAGGTTTTGAGGGTGATTTATTGATGAGGCGCACAGTAATCGGTGTTAAAGCAAGAATACTTAGGGACTGACTTAACCTCACTTGAGCACAATTTTCTTATAATGTTTTATAGTGAATGACGTGACTGTGGTTCTCCTTTCTTATTGGAAAATATAAATTATGTTGTAAACCTGGCTCTTGACAAAGTTTGGTATAGAAACCTATTTGTCTGTAGCTGTCGTGAGTTGTCATGGATAAAAGTGTTATAAATAGCTACGATGTTAAACAAATTGAATTTTGAGTAAAATAATGATTACTTTAATCAGTTTGCATTATTGGATTGGTAAATAAGATTCATACTCCATGAGATACAGTATACAGTCTAGGGTCATCGGTGCTCATTATCAGTATCCAATTGATACATTTTTACTTTGCAATGGTGCATTGCTAATCAATGTTATTTTGCATAATAAAATTAAACATAATGTGTCATTAAATAGTTTTTTTCTCCCTTGTGCCCACTCCATGATATTGCCAAATGTGCTTTTGGAGGAAATTATTGTAAACCTCAAACCATTGCTAGTCAGTTAATATTTCACTTACACAGTTTATTCTGATTATAGCATTCAAATAATTTGACATTCAACAACTGTATTTTTAGGGTGTTGTATATTTTAATCAAAGGGAATTTAACAATTGTTGTATGTAATATTTAAAGGTTTGCACATTAGTGGATGAAGGGGGCGGTTGTTCATATCATGTAGACAGACCGTGTTTATTTTGTCCATGTGGCACTCGGGAGCAACGTCACTGTGTGTCTTGCCGCGTGGCAGTAAATCTGTGTGTGTGTTCTGCTGAGAGCATGTAAATAGATTACAGCACGGTCCTGTTTTTGACCCCAGTTCACTAATGAATATCATGATCGAAATCAGGTCGTTTTAGGAAAGGAGGCCTGGGCCTGTGTGCAAAGCATCAGTGTGTTTTGGATGGTTTTGACGTTGTGTTTTCAACATTTTCAACAACAAACTGAGATGCAAATATGTTTTATGATTAAGTAACTGATGAGTGCTGATTTATCAAAATCTGTCATCATGCTGTGAAAAAACTAGGAAAATAAGTCTCATAAGGACAAACATACCTGGTATTATCATTTTAACAGAACATTTAGCATCAGTTTAATCAACATTTACATTTTAAGGTGATTGATTTGGCTCCAGACGCCCACCAATCCCCCTGCTAGTCTGGGTCCACCTTTTTTCCAGACATCTCATTCTCTTTGATTGACTCTAAAGATATTTAAGTTTCTTCTTTACAGCCTTTTAGTTTTCTTTCACCAGAAAAACAACCTCCTATAGGAAAATTAATTATAATAACAGCACATTGCACCGTTATTCACCATCATTTTTCTTTGTCAGAGAATATCTAGTAAGTGCATTATGTGCTTATTTCATTGACACTAACACAGTAACTGGATGTACTGTAGGCAAAACCAGACCTGGGAGCTGCAACAGTGTGACTAGTTGGCACCAGTCTGGCCTATGAGGGAATCCAGCCACCATGCCAACCTGTTAATCCCCTACTACAGCTTTGTGAACTAAATCTTTTCTTTGCATCCAAATATATAATGCATCCTGATGTGGTGTAAGCAAGGTAAACGAGTTCACTGTACCTTTTTTTTGTCAATATCTGTGTGTTTCCAGGTGATGGTGCTGGTGTATCACTGGAGCAGTGGTGTGGTGGAGCAGCATGACCCGTTGATCAGTAAACCCGTGTCTCGCTGGACGCCGGAGGAAGTTGTGTCCTGGCTGGAACACCTGGGTCCCTGGGCTCAGCTTTACAGAGAACCCTTCCAGCAGGAGAACGTCAATGGGAGGTAGATAAATCACATAGGATTTTATTTCAGCGCAAATTTTGTTTGCTTTCCTCGTCCTGATTTTAAAATGCTGGACACAGAACTGAGTTGAGGCATATTTATTCAACATATTGTCATCTTTCATCCGTAGTACTGTAGTACATTGTTCTCTATTGAGGTTTGGACTTGCACAGACCACCCTAAAGTTACAGAGCAAAACACAGAAGCTCATGTTGTGGATTGTTATGTTCATTGCATGTGGTCTTGATTTCTTCGCTTTAGGCTACTGTTGATCCTGGGGGATGAAGAGTTGTTAAAAACTCCTTATAGCATCGAAAATCAGGCTCACCGACGGGCTGTTCTGGCTGAACTGGACAGAGTTAAAACCCTGGGAGTCAAACCTCCGCAGAACCTCTGGGAATACAAGGTAAAGAGTCTGGTCAGCTCCAGAACTTTGATTATACCACAAAAAAACAACTGATCATTACCCACTTCAGTGTACTGATTTTTGCATGTTTGGTTTGCAAATATTTGTCCCACTATATTAACTTCCCATGCTGATAGTACTTTCAGTACTTCTTGGCATCTTTAGATGAGTAAATATGAAGTTGATGTATTGGAAGTGATAGTACCTCTGAGCAAGTTTGTTTAAAACATCTTGTTTTGCTTCCACTTCTACTACAATAGCATGCACTAGATATTCTTAAGGTGTATTTAAGGATATAACCTTTGTTTTTAGTGTTGTACCACAGTCCCTTCATTTAACAAAATACTTCATAATTTATTTCTTACATGTCCAATCAAATGACTGTCCTCTTACTCTATACTTGTATTTCTCTTGCTTTCTGCCAGGCTGCTAACGCAGGGAAGTCTCTGTTCCTGCTGTATGCACTGAAGCGCTCCCCTCGTCTCACTCTCTTCTATTTGTATTTATTTGACTACTCGGAAACCTTCCTGCCCTTCCTGCACACCTGCTGTCCAGCCATCACACACATCGATCAGTCGGTGGAGAGCAGCTTCCTCAACACACAGGTGACACTTTGCAAACTGCCAGCTTGTACAGTATCATTGTTAAATGTGGCTTTAAAGGGTAAGGGTGGTAATATTTTATATTTTTGTTATTGTCAACAAATCCTATGAAAATTGGTTCCATCTGTTGTACATTAGTACCTGTTTTAATAGTTGAAAAGCACTTCTCAACTGTCATCTTTTGTTTTCTGTGATGTTCCTGTGTCTGTTAGTTGGAGCCCAGTTGGCGACAGTGGGCAGAGTTCCTTGTAAAGTACCTCCTGCTTCCATACCAGCTGATAGCCGAGTTTGCTTGGGACTGGCTGGCCGTCCACTACTGGACATCTCGCTTCATTATTGTTAACACCATGCTGTTGTCTGTACTGGAAGGCTGCGCCCTGTGGAGACTCTGGACAAGAGCCAGGATCAGGTAGACACAGTCTTTTTCTTTGTGATACACAGTCACATATGGGCCTTTTCCACTACAGTAATAGCCCAGACAGCGAGAAGTTGCCGCTCCCGCCTCCATTGTGTTCGGTGTAAAAACATGACGGCTGTGCTGAGGTCAGTGGCAACAGCACGGACACGGATGAAAGCTTGCTTGAACGTGCACGGCTCATTGCCGCGGCATTCAGAATTTATGATGGTTCAACTTTTTCAACTTGCCACCACGGCCTGCTGTGTGTCCATGGCAACCACAGAATCGAGGGAAACGATACAGGAGCAGATTTTACTGTGTCTGACTGTCCTGAATTAAACATCTCCTGACCAGCAGACGACAGACAGTGATAGAAACAGTATTGGAGCAACATCAGCTTCAAAGTCTGATTGTCAGGTCTGGCACAATAAACGATGTCTTTGATACTAGTCAGCAAAAGTTGCTATATTAATCGTGTCATATTGCTAACTATTTCGTCTGTTTTAAGCTACAACCCACTCTGTTTAGCTGCCTGATGAGATTACGGCAGGTGGAAAGCAGCAGCCTGTGGTGTACAGGCTGGTGGGGTTGAAGTTAGTCAGGAACAGAACACTGATGTTGCCGGGTGGCAGCTGCAGCCGCTCTCTGACTGAAAGCACCTTAAAGCTTTGGTGATATGTTCTGCATTGAGTTTTCACTGTGTTTTACAAAGCAGAACATTTCAGATATGCACCATCAAAAAGGCGATTCTGGGACAAACGTTATTTTTATGTACGTTTTATAGGCAAGAGCAATTGTGGGAAAGACAATAAAGAAATAAGAGGCACAAATATTGATTTTCTTTACCATTTACATATAATGACTTTTAAACGTCAGTATCATTATATTAATAGAAGGGCCCCACCTGCAGGGGGACCCGCTCTCCAATGCCCACAGCTGCTGGACGTGCTCGTTCTCTGCTCCGTACTATCAAACCAGCCCACTCCCTGATTCTATCCTGACTCAGAAAAATAATCTGGTGGAGAATAATAATAATAATAATACTAATAATACATTTTAAGTGCCTTTCACGTCACTCAAAGAAATGAAATGGAAAAGTGGCGAATAAATGACGCTAGCGTTCACCAGGAACAGACTGCAGGATGCAGAGCAATAATTTCTAAGGTTTTTACAGGTTGGTCAGTTCTCGTGGTGGAGAAGGCTGCATACACTAACTTGTATCTTCCACTTTCCGTAGGTCTCTGCCACGCAAGATGTGGAACCACTTGTGGAAGATGTTATCTCAGGGGTTTGCCTTCGCCCTCCTGTGGCCTTTTGTCCCTCAGTTTGTGTGCAACTGCCTCTTCTACTGGGCTCTCTACTTCAGTCCCATCATTAATATAGACCTGGTGGTGCAGCAGCTAATGCACCCAGAAACACAGGCACTGTAACAAACTGCATGTAGTCAGTGCCCAATTAATACCGTACAGTTCACAGCAAATAAAATAGCCAGAAATCCAGTGGCTGAAGAGGAGAAGTGTTTATTTTTAGCAGTAAACTCACATGAAACTGGCTTATTTGCTGTTGGAAGGGAAGTTTTCTCGCTTCCTGTCTTGTCTCTCTGCTGGATGTTTGCCATGTGGAACAAGAGAGGCATTGAGCTATTGTAGGAGAAACGAAACCAACAAGATGATAAACAGCGAAACATCTGTGATGTGATGTTATTAGGAGAGATTGCTGCAGTGATCGCTCTCTGCGTGCACAGTGCATTCACAAACCACATTGCCTAAATGGTCCAGAGGGCAGTTATGCAAATGATGAGTTGCGTTCAAAAGCTGGTGGTAGTGAAGACTGGCCTCATAAGGAGTTTTCTGACAGCTTTGTAGCACTGAGATGCCTGTGATGAGCCTTTTTTATGCATATACAGACTTGGCTACTGAAGGTGGAACAAAACAAGTAGTAAATACATTTTTGTTTGACTTCTTTTATTAAATGTCTTTATGGCATGTAATCCATAACCAGTTAAATGAACAACTGCTGCTTTAAAAGTATCAGTTTGAATGAAGCAGTATTATTAGTGTATATAAATCCTTATTCTGTATAAATGTCATTGCGTTCTTTGGGCCGTCAGTGCAGTTCTGGCTTTGACTGCGATCATGGTGCTGCAGAGCTGTCTGAAAATTCTCTCTGTAAGGTTTGATAACATGACTGTGAAAAGTGTCAAATGTCGAGGTTTGTAGTTCTGCAGCCTGATGGGAACGTCAGGCTTTACAGTTGATTCAAGGGAAAACAAAAACGCAGTCTTTGTGAACAAATGTTCAACACTGAGGCGCGTTCCAGGAATTCCAGACGCTCATTTCACAATATATGTGGCACTTAGATTTGAAATAAAACTTACATTCTTAAAAGATTTCCAGACGCTGATGCAGATCTTTTCTCATTTTTAACATTTTAAGGAGAAACTGTTTGTAGCAGATTTTATTTGCTGGTACTGCTGACAGATATTGTATTGCACATTGTTATTATTGTCCCAAAACATTTTGTTCGCAGTATACATTTCCATGTGATGGGTGGGTAGAGCTAATCAAAGACTTTTTATTTTTTACATAGTTCATTTGCACTTAAAAGTTCTACACTGTGATTTTGTTCTTCAATGTTCTCTAATGACAAAGAAAAAAAAATAAAGATTTTTAAATAATGTTACCCTGTTCTTTGGATTTGTTTTTCTCATGACGTAAATTTAATGAGGATAATTATGTTTTATCAGGACGGTTAAAACCAGGAATTCGATGATCTGAACTTCAGGAATAGAAACGTCACTTAGTGAACAAATGTCTTCTCAAACATGTATGTAGCAGCTCTCCACTTCACAATCGTGTAAGTCACGTCACATCAGGACAAGAAACAGGCTGAAGAGGTAAAAACAGATACAAATGAAGTAATGAAAAATTGAAAAATTAAATTAATGAAATTGTACAAAGCTACGTTATGCACACTATAAACTAGAGTTGCAACGATTAGTCGATTAGTAGTCAACTATTAGATTAATCGCCAACTATTTTGATAATCGATTGAGTCGTTTTTAAATCGTTTGAGTCATTTTTTTTAAGACAAAGTGTCCAAACACTGATTTCAGCTTCTCAAATGTGAATATTTTCTGGTTTCTTTAGTCCTCTATGACAGTAAACTGAATATCTTTAGGTTGTAGACAAAACAAGACATTTGAGGACGTCACCTTGGGCTTTGGGAAACAGTGATCAACATTTTTCACCATTTTCTGACATTTTATGGACCAANTTAATCGAGAATATGATTGACAGATTAATTGATAATGAAAATAATCGTTAGTTGCAGCCCTACTATAAACATTACTATACTGAGTCCATACTTAAAATATCACTGCTATTTTCCCTCTGTCTACTATTACTGCAATACTTTGTCAATATATAAATACTATTGACTTTCATAGGTCCTTTTTACATATTGTATATTTTTATATATAGTCAGTGAAATCTTTCATATACTGCACATTGTTTATTTTTCATTTTAGATCATTGTGTTTTATATTGAGAGAGTCTTGGTACAAGAGTTTCACGGTATAGATTTGTAATTCATATACAGATGACAATATGAGCTCAAATCTGACTATAACATAAAAAACCCTACACTTTTAGCCTTGCTTTTGATTAAAATGTTTTATGACCATAATTTGATTTAATTTACAAATACAATTTAAAAAGCCAAATTATACACAATAACGAAAACAGACGAAATAAAATAGAATAAAATAAAAACAGAATAGAGACTAAAGATAGGGCCATAACATGTAATATCATATGTACTGATTCTACAAGTACCCAGTAATATACTGTACATTTGGACTCAAGTAGATATTGCTAAAGGCTGTTGTCCTTGAATATTGAACAGAATTAACGGTACATTGAATATATGTGTACTGACACTGTGTACATACAGATGGTAATCTGGAGGGTCTGAAAAGTGCAAAAGAAAAACAGATTAATCAATAATAAAATAGATATATTTTTTTACACTTATTTATTTTAGATATATCGTAATATCTTAAATAAATAAATATAATAAATATATGATTTTAGGTGAGCAGTCTCTCCTACTTTCTTTTTACTGTATATATTTGTATTGTCTTATTATTAGCTTGTCCGTCCCTTGTAATGTAGTATGTAAACTTGTATGTAAAAGATGCCATATAAATAAAGTTTGATTGATTGAAAATCTTAGATCGACCGCCCTCTAGTGTTCACCAGCTGTCATGGCAGCAACGGTTGTCGCCATAACAACGTAGGGACTGTCTCAAAAGAGCAGCTAAAACTCAATACGCAAAAATAACTACAAACACAATTATTGCGGACAAATTAAAACACGATAATTATTTAAACCGCATTAATTCTTCTTTAACGTGAGCCTATCTAAGTATAATTTTTTTTTTTACGTAGGTTACCATGACAGTGTTAAAAGTACCGCGCGCTTTAAACTGCCGACAGCACTTTACAGTCTGTCCCTTACGTCATTGTTGCGGAAGTGAAAAGTCTACGTGGGGAAGAAAGGTTGGTCTGACCGCGTTTGAATACCTTACACACCAACAGCACCGATGTCCAATCCAGGTTAGCTCTGTCCCCTGTCGAACCAGTCCTCCTCCCCGCCCCCGTTAGGCAAATGGACGCGTTGAGCAGCAGCCGGGGCGTATAAATGGGACGGAGAGCCGACGACAGCCTGTAATGCTGCGCCGGGTGCGGCAGTCTCTCCGGCAGGTGCTGTTTCTGATGGCCCGGAGACCGGGTCTACTCTGCGGGGCTATCGTGCTCGGCGTCCTGCTCATACTGGCCGTTAAGTTCACATGCAGGTAACAGCCGGCAGCGTAAACAAGAGCAGCTTCTGTTCATATTGTTTTTAATGTGAGCTTGTGTTTGTGATCAGGCACACATGAGACCTCCTGAACATCATGACTGAACATATGTGTTGCTTTGCTGACAGATAAATGTTGTTGTAGCTTCAGTAAATCGTTAATTAGCTACTCCTAATAATAATCTAGTTACTTGTAATCAGTCAGGGTCTTCATTGTGTTGAACAGCTGATCTGAAACTGACGTGTACTGTAGGACAAGAGGATTAACTGCTGCTTTAAACCGTTTAAACAGACAGTGTACTCTTTACTGTGTGGGTGTCATTCCTTCAGTGTCAGGGTTTTATTAAGGTCTGTATTTGTAAATGACTGTGTGACAACCATAGCTCTGTACTCAACAACACACATTCATGTTCCAGTGAACCCAGTTGTGGAGATCACAGCTGTGGAGACTGAAACTTGAAGCAAACAAATGATCTCAGACACATCCTGCTTCTCAATTCAGAGTGGAGGAAGAAGTATTGAAATTTTTTGACGGAGTAAAAGTAGCAATATTATTGTAAAAATACTCCATTACATGTAAAAGTCCTTTATTCAAAATGTTACCTAAGTAGAAGTACAGTACAGTATTAGGCTACCAGCAAAATCTGCAGAGCTGAAACAACTATTTTGACTATTTTGATCAATCGATCAGTCATTTGACTTTATTAATCAAGCAATATTGCCAAACATTCTGGAGTTTAAGCTTCTCAAATAAGAGTATTTGCTGTTTTTCCTTGTCTATCATGATAGTGCAACGGATGAATATCTTTGAACTGTTTGTTGAAGACATCGCCGCAGGCTTTGGGAAACTGTAATGGGCAGTTTTCTCTATTTTCTGACATTTTATAGACCAAATGATAAACCCAAAAAATGACTGGCAGATTAATCGATAATGAAAATAATTGTTAGTTGCAGCCGTAAGCCAACTGGGGTCTTCATTATGTCAAGCAGCTGATCTTAAAGGGTTACCAGATATCAGAAAATTGTGAAAAGATGCCCATCACAAGTCCCCCGGGCCCCCCATGGTGATATCTTCAAATTGTTTGTTTTGTCTGACCAGCAGTCCAAAACCTAAATGGATTCAATTTACAACAATAAAAAGCAGCAAACCAGATACTTTATTTAGCCAAATAAATTATTTAAATTATTAAAACTAATACTAAGTTATCAAAATTGTTGGTAATTAATTTTCTGTCGATCGACTAATCAATTAATTGACAAATTGTTTGAGCACTAAACCACGCAGACTTATCTCCCAGTGATCCCAGCAGTGGAGATCACACCTGGGAGGACTGAAACTTGAAGCAAATTACAGACAAATGATCTCGGGCACATCCTGCCTCCTGACTGTGGCAGTTTAGCTCCACCTGTGAGCTCAAAGTGCTTAACTTGGTGGCAGGAAAGTTCATTTTGTTGTCATTATGATTCCTGATTTACACTGAAGTCTTTTCTTTGTGTAGCCGTGCTAAGAATGTGGTGGCAGCAGCTCGGCCTCCGGTGCGGTTCTTCTCTACCGAGGCCCCGGTAGTGGACCTCTACTTGGGTCAGCTAGACCAGGTGAGATTCAACGACACCTGATGCAAAACATTTTGTCATATCAGGTGTTACTGGAATTTCCCTCATTGTTAAAATCTGCATGGTAAACTGTGTTAGTTCATAGCAGAATTCCAATCTTTCAGAGTGGTTAAGTCTGTAACACGTCAATAACATTAACATTTTTCTCTCCAGGTGGAGCGCCTCAGGAGTATGGCGGAGGTATCGCTCATCTTCTTCTATGCACCGTGGTGTGCTCACTCGATGGCTGCCCGGCAGGAAGTGCAGCAGGTCGCTAAGAAGCTGGCAAAACAGGTACAGAACACCTGAGGACACAACAAGCACTCTGCAGGATTGTTTAAATACCAAATACCAACTTTAACTGATCGGACGACCACTGACAAGGTAGCAGAAAACTGGGGCTTGTTGTTATGGTGACATGCTTGTCAACTCACAGAGACACATTAAACATCTAGAACGGTAAAAAAGCTTCCAGGACTCCATAAAATAGGGGCTTGTTATCTAAAGTGCGAAGATAAAGTAGTATTTGTAGAGTAACTTTAGAGTAATAATTTAGAATTAAACTGATAGTGAAGAACTTCTCAGTTAATGTGGAGTTTATAGAAATCTGCTGGAATTATAAAATTAAAATCAACCCTTAAATTCACAGTGAAAAAGTTATTAACTAGAATTTGTCTTACTGTTTGGATGTAATTCGTCAGGTACTTACATTTGTGACGTAAATAACGCCTGATCTCACACATGACTGAGAATGATAACACACCATACCCTGTCTGTGGGCTGGGAATAGTTTTGTTTGTTCAACTCTGTTTCTTTCTTTCTCTCTCTTACACACAAACACAGGTGCAGTTTGTGGCTGTTAACTGCTGGTGGAGTCAGGGGAAATGCAGGAGGCAAAACCGCTTCTATCAGTACCCGATCATCCATCTGTTTTATAGAAGGTAAGACGAAGAACGCTCATCCTTTCAAAGTTCTTTGTATTCATCTGAAATGGTAGATGGTGACAGAACAGCACGACGATGACTTTTACATTCTTGCCTCGATTGACAGGATTGCTGTGGTTTAATGAACTCTAGTTCTGTCCACTGAAAATCTTTGCACTTTATGACTAGCCATTAGCTGCACATTATTGTAATGTGAGTCACATTCTAATGAAGTCTTAAAATGGTCAACAAATATTTAAAAAAAGGATTGGCATAATATATTGTTAACTCTTATCTAATCTTACATTCATCACATCGGCAAAACAACAATAAGATCTTAGTCCTAGACTCCACTTATCAATGTTTTGGTTAATATATATATTGCAGAGCAGGTGCATTTGCTATCCAGTCTGCTTGCATTGTATTGTTTTTAATTTATTTTTCTGATTTAATGATCTTGTTTCAGCTTTTCAGTCATGAGTGTGATGTATACAGTATCTCTAGAGGGAACAGAGGTTAGGCTGGTCTGCTGTAGCTTACTTTGTTATTTACAGTATACACTTCAACGTTTTAAGGAGTTTTTAGTTTGTTTTCAAGTTTATTTTCCAGCAATGAAGGAATAAAAATGCAAAATTGTTAACCCTTACATGGGCAGACAGAATTTAGAACACCCAATGTCTCCATGAAAGCACCTACAGTAAAATTGGAACTGAACCATAGGAGTGTTTGTATAAATGATGCTGAGCTGCAACTAACCATTATCTTCTTGATTAATTGATTAATCAATTTGTCTATAACCAGACAAAAAGAGTCATCCTACTGCTGACTTATCTTCCATCAAAAACTGTGAAAAAAGCCCATCACCCAACATGACATCTTCAAAATTGCTGGCTGTGTCTGATCAACAGTCCAAAACCCAAAGATATTTAATTTACAATGTTATAAAAGATAGCTAATACTCACAACTAAGACACTGGAACCAGTAAATGTCAAGCAGTTTTTCTTGAGAAGAAATGTAAGCAAAACAAAGAGCAAAATGATAGTCTTCATCTTATTTTATATTGTTATTGTTGTGAAGCCCCCGATGTGAAACAACAAGTATCGATCATTGCATTAGTGGCTGTGGTTTGTAGTATTTCAGTTGATGATGTTTCCACAGTTTTCCCCAGGACATTGTTTAGTAGAGGTTTTATGCTGTCCAAATTCCGATCCATTATGTTGTTTGTCTTTGTGTTTCTGTGCTGCAGGTTTGGACCTATAGAGTACAAGGGTCCATTTGTGGCTCAATATGTGGAAAGTTTTATCCTCAGAGTCATCACACCGCTCACTTACCTCCCATCCAGAGCCACACTTGAAGAGTTCCTCTCCTATCACGAGGTATTGTTTGGCTTCAGGCCATCTCATGGAGAGTTGGCAAAAAAATCACTCACAAGCTTTATTTCCTACTGTGTGTGCTGATCGATTATGCGATGTAAAGAATTACAGTTGTGCAAGTTGTTGATATTGTTGTTGAATTGTATTTAATCATATAATCTGTGTCTTCACATAGGTGTCTTCTTTGCTATATTTCCGTATGATATTTTCTAAATGGCTGTCTCTTGTGTATTTCTAGCCTCGAGTGGTGGGTTTCTTCCAGTTTAACTCCTCTCCTCAGCCACCGGGATACATCACATATCTGTCCTCTGCCCTGCAGGCCCTAAAAAGGGGTAAGAAGAGAAGCCAGTTCTTTTGACTTTGTAAAAGTTTGTAATCATGTCAAGTATGTAAGATTAGATTAGAAATGGCCAAGTTTTAGGAATCTTGGTCATTGTAAAATTGCAGTTAGTAGGCTAAAAATAAGAAATGTGCAGATGGGTAAAACATGTGGATTATTGTCATACTTTTCAGTCTTCAGCCCTGAGTCTCTGTTTTTCTGGTGCAGATTTCCGTGGTGTTGTACGTTTCGGGGTTGTGACCAACAAACAGGTGGCAGAGGCCATCTCACTCAAAGAAGACGAAACCGTTTATCTTTACAGAAGATTAAACTCCTCTTTGGTAAGCAAAGTCACCATGCTATGATACTGTAGTAGATGAAACACTGTTTTAGAAAATGTAATTAAATGCTGAATACATTTTACTATAATTTTGGATGTATACTAAGGGATTGCACTGGCATCGTGCTGTATGTTTTCTTCTGTCAGATTTTCCCCCGAAGAGAACGCAACTTCACATCAGAGGCCATCTGTAGCTGGGTGTTTGAGCACCACGAGACCGTCCTCCATTGGCTGCAGCCTCCAGGAACAAAGTCCCGCCTCCTGGAACATGAGCTGACTAAAGGTCCGGCACTGCTGCTGTTCCTGCCACACAATCCACTCGGGTCCAAGCCCAATCCCATACTACAGCAGGTGAGCAGGGATGGAAAAAAATCACATAGCGGGGGAATGAAAATTGGCTCTATCTGATGAAGAAAACTTGTACTTCTGCTCAGTCTTCACTTTAAAGAATAATCATATCAGAGAAGTTGTTGGTACAGCATGTATGCATCACACAGTCATGCCAAAAATTCAAGTATCCCACTTTGTCTCCAGCTTATATGTGCCTTGTGTAACAGTCATATGAGGTATCTAAACAGGTCAGACTCAGAGTCTCCAATTACCGCAGAGCACATCTTCAAGGTCCTTCTAATCTTAACTACCGGATAGCCTGGATATCCCCATTGAGGCCCCTCGTGCTACCTAATCATGACAAAGCAGAAGCCATCAAATCCTTCACACATAATCAAATTTCCTCATATCTAAGTAATTTCTACCACACTATCTTATCTGTCTGTCTCTGTCACTCACTTCCAGTACTTGACCTTAGTGCTACATTTGATACAATGGACCATAGCATGCTTCATTGTCTCAAGATGGGTAGGCTTCTCTGTTACTGCTCTTCTCTGGTTCCAATCCTACCTCAACCTTAGAGCAATCTATTGCTGTTGGTAATGCTTCATCCTATACCGCATATCTCACTTGTGGTGTGCCACAGGGCTCTGTTTTTGGTCCACTGCTGATTTCTATTTACATGATTTTTCTTTGGGACATTATTTGCAGATAAAACAATTTTTGTGCATCACATCATCTTGAACAAACTCCCAGAAAACTTGAGATATGCTCTAACTCAGTTCTTTTAAATCAGGGCCTAAAACTGTTCTGTTTGCCACTGTATTTTATTAAGTTAAGTTTTGGACTATTTATTCATATCTTGCTCTGCACTGTAGCTGCATTGTCATTTTTATTCTACTGTTTGATTTGTCTTATTGTATTTTAGCTTATCTTTATCTTCTATTTCATTTTGTTTTAGTCTTTTGAAAATCCCATTTATGTGTCTCTTTATATTGTCTTTTTATGTTGCCTTGTTTCTTTTTTATCTTTTCTGCCTTATGTAAAGAACTTTGAATTGCCTTGTTGTTGGGAGGTGCTATACAAATACCCAGCTGTATGTACCAATAACACTACTTCACACTACTACACTACTACTAGCAGTCTTGTCAATCTCATTAACTCTGTTGGACATACAGAACTTAATCTCGTCAACAGTTTTCGTTCAGCTAAACAACAATAAATCAGAGTTCTTATTATTCAGTCCGCTCAGCTCCATTCAGCTCATCTGCATCAACCTTGTCAGTCTGTCAATAAATGTTGAACCTGTAGTCTGGGAGTCCTATTTGACTGTCACCTCAGTTTTGATGCTCAAGTCAAGAAGGTTGTACAGTCGTCCTTTCTCCACTTAAAAGACATTTCCAAAATTAGATCTTTTCTATCCTCTGCTGACCTGAAGAAAGGTATCAATGCTTTTATTTCATCCCGTTTAAACTGCTGTAACTCCATTTATTCATGTTCAAGCTAGAGTTCTCTGTAGATTGTAGTTGGTTCAAAATGCGGCAGGAAGTGTTACCACATCACCCTTATCTTTGCCTTCCCTCACTGGCTACCAGTTAATTTCAGAATTAATTTCAAATTTTTATTGATTACATTATTATTAGCAGTAGTATTACTTTGTTTCTTTTGTCTTTCAGATTGCAGACATTGCTGTGCGTTATCATTCCTGTGACAACAATAACCACTCCAGCTTGGACAAAAGTTTCACCTCCCACTCGCTGTGCTGCCAGTCAGTTCTCCTTCCAGAGTCCAGCACAAGTGTGTGTGAAGTGTGCCTCAGCTTGTCACAATCGAGCCTGACCAGCTCCTCTGTACGCTGCTCGTTCTCCTCCACGGCTCAGGGAGGAGACGTGTTGCAGTCTTATCTCAGACACTGCTGCCTACACCAAGTATCTGCCCCCATGTCCATAAAAACTGCAACCTCAGTGGAATGTAGCAACTTTCTGAACAGCTACAGCCCATTTAGTCAATACAGTGCCTGCTGCAGAAAAGTAGAACCCCAACTCAATGAATCACAAGCCAAAGAGGAGCCAGACATGCGAGGAGTTCCCCTTACGCCTCCTTCTTCATCCATCCCTCCATCCTCTGTCCCTGATCAAGGAGGAGATGGCATCACAGGTCTCCGGTGTCAGACCAACAGGACACTCAGGTTTTATGTGCTGGATGTTGCTCTGAACTGGCCTCTGGCAGTGAGACTTGGAGCAACAGGCAACAGAAGTGCTTCTCTTCACCAGGGGACTGGTGCACAAGCCGAAGGGAGCGGTGACAGGTCGTTTGCAGCTATTGTGAACCTGAAGGATGAGGTTCATTATGTTCTTCACCGCAGCCCAGCAACCACGCTGACAGAGTCTCTGGGTAAGACTAGGACAATATTTCATTTGTATCACATGGTTTTATTTGGTTTGTAACTCTTATGGCTGGGCTGAAACAAACTAGTTTGTACGATGTGTTGTCAGATCACGTCTAAAGGCAAAAGAGTTAATAGTTCTCCCAAATGGCCATACTCGACACGTTTGCGTTGCTCATCGCTCATTTTTAGACTGGCTCTCCAGGCATACATAGTATTGCACTCAGCTGTACTCACGAAAGTGACAGAATTACTTGTGTGAAGAATGAAAAAAGAGAGCTTGAGAGAAAAGTTCAGATCCTCCCTTCTTTCTTACCTTCACACACCTGGCCAATCATTGCGTGAAGTGGGCGTGGCTATCAAATTGTCAATTTCAGGCCAAGTCATAGAAATTGTCGGACTCAGTCCCTCCTAATTGGGGGGAGGGAGGGTCTCAGATGCTGTTTGATGATCGAACAAGCACTCTGTTTGAAGCACACTGATCCCAATACTTCCAATACAATTTGGCAAAATGCTTCACTCACCACAATTTTTGATGTCAGTATATAATGAAATGAAGCAAATGGCTACAAATCAAGTCACCGTGGATGTTGCATCTACCCTAAAAAAGTGACTGTCCATGTCTCTCTTAGTGTCTTTATAACACATGAGTTTACACTCATCCTCATAGATGCAATCATGTACATCTATTGAAAAATGTATAATAATCACAGTTTCCATCAGTTTTGCTAAACTCCAACTTTGGATTTAGATGTATAGTATAAGGGCCTGGCCTGGACTATGTGTGCTAATCTCCACTAAGTTGGATGCAGCTATAGTTTAGAAACAGATTTCTGAGTTTTGTGTTGCCTCCTGTTGATGGATTTGGGTATACTTTGGTAGGCACGCTTAGAGCCTGCTCTCAAATGTGTCCTTTTTGTGAAACTTGAATGAAAATTTAAGGAGTCAAATTAGTGTATAGTTTCCATGTCTGTTTGGATTCACTGATTGTGCGTACAAAGTTTGGCGCAAACATCACCAAAGAAAGACGTCTGAGGCAAATGACAGTTTTGCATATTATGCATATCAGCAGATAGGATGATGTGGCTTAGTTTCATGGTCTTTTGCATACAGTACAGATGTTTTCAGGGAATAGTTACCACAAATACATTTGCAGTGAGTTGGACACAAGCAGCGTTGTGGCCTTTACATTTCTGCGTGATTACTTTTTCATAGTAAAAAGTATAGTAAAAAAAGTAGTAAAACTTTAAACTTAAAACTTTAAACTTCTAACAATGTTGTTTTTGGCTACTGCAGCATGTAGAATGGTGTTATGTTTATCTGTATTTTAATATTTCCAATGAATAGAAAATATTTAACCATTCCGCATGTTCTTCTTGAGCCACTGTGATCTGCAAACACCAGGCAGCATTCGCTTGTTTGTTGATTAATGTTGTGAAAAAGACGGCAGACTGCAGTTCAGAGAGCCACCGTTTTTCAAGTTATTACCCATTTAGACTGTATTTTATGAGGCCCTTATTTTATACATTTAGTGTTTAGAAACAGTCATGCACAGAGAGGGAGAATAGCAGTATTAGTTTAAAGTGATCAAAATAAGACTTTTAATCTTATGAGCTCTTATGATAATTATACGTAGGGCTGCAACTAACAATTATTTTCATTATCGATTAATCGATTAGTTGTTTGGTCCAGAAAATGGTGCAAAATGTCGATCACTGTTTCCCAAAGCCCAAGGTGACGTCCTCAAATGTCTTGTTTTGTCCACAACCCAAAGATATTCAGTTAACTGTCATAGAGGACTAAAGAAACCAGAAAATATTCACATTTAGAATTACGGCAGCTCAAAGCAGCTGATGATGGGATTATAGGAGATGACATGGGAACGTGAGGTGGGACGGAGCATTCTTGCGAGGGCTGATGCAAATATTTGCATATTGCAAATGGATTTGAGTCCAGAACAGATACGATTGTTGCTGTAAGAAGAAGATGGACTGTGTCCCTGTTGAGGAAGGGATGAATTCAGCATCTGTTGTGGAGTACAAACCAGCAAGATGGGGTTGTCGTTCAGTGTTGGTCTTTGATGGCAGCTGGTGGTCTTGAAAGACACTATAATTTTTGGTAGGTGGTTGTAAGTGATGACAGTGTGGTCTTGCAGGGGGCAGGACCACAGACTGTATATAAAGATCTATATATATCTTTATATACAGTCTATGGGCAGGACACAGAAAAAATAAATATAAATATAATATAATATAAATGTGTGTGCAGAATGAAGCAGCTCATCCTTGAAGGTGAGGTAATTGGCCAAAATCTGACGAAGATGCATGCTTAGCGTGACTGTTGATGTTGACATCCATGATAGCATTCCTGTAAAGTGTGGTCTGAAAATGTAATAAAAAAAGTGGTGCTGCTCAAAAGCGTTTCAAATCTGGATCCCCAGCCATAGGTCCTTTGTCATTTACTCATTATATGAAGTTATTGTTCTTCAGGCTTTATGATTAAAGCAGACAAAATGTGAACGTGAACGTTTGGATTCGGGTTTCAGATGAAGATTTGACATCCATCTTCAGGTTTGTCTGCTCAATACACTTGCACTTGTAGTGATTGCAAATAATTCAATACCACCACAAAGGACACAAGCTCAACTACCAGTATATGTATATTAATTTATTGCATTTAGAAACTACAATTTGAAAATTCCTTCCCCAGATGTGTTCAGTATCTCACGTGTGTGGTCCTTTGTTTAAAGGTGTCAGTTAGACAAATGAAACTGAAGGAGGAGGAGCACAGTGGTTGAAAACATCGTAACTCCACTCAAAGGCCACAGCAGCCTCTGTTGAAACACTGTTACCCCAGTACTGATTTCGTTTGCTGAGTTTTTATTAGAGTTTAGATATTTTCTATTTATCAGGGTCACCAAGCTATGTGCACATTCACCCACACACATTTCTGTCTCTTTCACTCTAACTCAGTTAAACTGGAGCACCACCTGCAGGCCTTTAGGTGTCACGTGCTGTTCAGCCCAGTTATTGAAATGCAGAGATTTTTTTACTAAGATATAATGTCCACCCACTTTCTATTATCTGTATATTTTCAACCATCTTAGACTGAGTCCTCCATGATCTCCATCTACACCTGAATTTTCCAGGCAGTGTACAGGTATTAGTTATCAGTGTTCACATCATGATGTGTGTGTAATCTGGACAATGTGGAAAAAAAGTCCCATGAAAGAACCCGATCTCTGCACAGTGTACTTTACCCTCCTAAAGTTACCACATTAAACCTCCACATATAAAACCTCATGGTGCTCGAGTCATGTTTCCCGCAACCGTACTGGTCTGGGCTTTGCAGTGAAATTCTAGCGTATGGTTTTGTTTGTGCCGTTTTGAAGTAGTTGCAGATGGTCTGAAATATCCCTGCGAAGACAGAAGGCTCGGAGAACCAGAACTGTTTGACAGTCTTTCCCTGGTATTGAGAAAATGAGAAGAGTCATCCTCTGCCGGTGAGCACTCTTCTATACAAGGAGCTATCAGAAGGGAAGACATGAGGGGGAAAAAAACATTATACTTGTGAACTTATAAGGACCTTTGTAGCAATAACACTTTAATACATAACTGTCACATCTGTGTTTAACTGGATAAAAAAAGAAAGTAAAGTGAATTTAACTTATTTACACCGTGCACTTACAAACACGTGACAATATTAGGTTTGTTTGGGTAATACGAAAACAAACTTGAGAAAGTGGTGTGCAGTATTAAAAAGGCAAAATGTCAAAAACTGCAAAAATGTCAGTAACTAAATTACATTTAGGTACGTAAATGAAATGTCTGTATTTTAAGATGAAATATAAAAATGAAATTTGATTTTGCCACCTTAATTTCTGTGGAATGAAAAGACCTTGGGCCTGATCAGGTCACAAAAGGCATTCTCACAGCAGCCTTTTTGACTCGTCATAGTAGGGAAAGCACAGGTGTTACTAATGACATTAACAATGGCTCTGTTCTATTCAAGTGTCCCAGTAAGCCATGACAGTGTGACAGTGAGCCAGCATGCACAATACCAGGACCCTGGTCCAATTCCAATCCGATCCCTACACCCTCCCACTCCGTGACAGAGTTTAACTCTGTGTGGAGTCAAACTCGCGGCTGTGGAGGGTCTCTTCATTAAGAGGGAGTGTATAAATACACCGGCAAGCTTTGGGACGCCCTCGCTTTTCTCTGATGGAAACAGGAAAGGATATTAATTAAATAAATATTTTTCTAAAAGATCATCTAATACACAGCATTAACAAAGATGTAGGTGTATGGTCAATGTCATGGCACACTCATTACATTCATGGCATAATAAGCTTGTGAAAGGAAAAATGATTAATTATTATTTTGTTGAACATTTTCGTTGCCATTCTTAATCTGATTAGGTCCTTTTTTCCAAAATACAATGTAACCTCTGATTCCTTCGTGTGTGCACTAAAATAATCTATTAAATGTCTTGCCTTATTATTTATCCAAAGGATAAGTAATAAGGCAAGGCAACTTATTACTTGTCCTTTGGAAATAACCGCACGGAACAAACATTTATAGGAATTTGGCGTTTCCTCCTTCCCGGACATTTGAGAGGAGTGTGGTTTGTGAGCCTGCATCATTGCAGACTCGGTGTTGGAGGGCTTTATAACCCACTCCCACTCAAGGCGAATTGGTTTGGAATGACACTTAATGTGGGGGACCCTCCATGTGAACGCACAAACGGAGTGGGAGTGGGTAGGGGGAGGCTGTTGGGGCCAGATTGGGATTGGGCCCCTGAAACAGAAGCAGCTAAGTGGAACTCAGCCGTCATTAATTATTATTTACACCTGTGCTTTTCCTACCATGACATGTCATGCCTAGTAGATGTCCACAATTAAATCCTAAAAAGTAAAGGACAGTGTATGAAGGACAAACACTGCTTTTGCTCTGTGGTTTTTTAAATTGAAATCCAGTATTGCTCCATCCTGCATGATATCCTAGTATGATGTATGGATAACACTTTAGATTACAGCCTAAACTTTTACAGTGTAATTTTATGACAGTAATAATATACTATATCATGATACAGTAAATTGTCTACAACTTTAATCGAGAAAACATTTACAGCAACAAGACTAAGAGTTTACAGCCAGCTGCTCTGTGAGGCTGTGCTTTGTCCTTTGAGCTAAATGCTAACTTCAGCATGCTAACATGCTGATGTTTAGCAGGTATAATGTTTACCGTGTTTACCATCTTAGTTAAGCATGTTAACATTTGCAAATTAGCAATAAACACAAAGTACAGCTGAGGCTGATGGGGGTCATTTGTTTAGCAGGTCATTAACCAAAGCAGGGGGGACATGAATGTCTGTACGATGTTTCGTGTCAATCCATCTAATAGTTGTTGAGATATTTTAGTTAAAACCACAAATGTTAACTTAATGATGGAACTAGAGGAAAAGTCAGAGAATCACCAAAGTCAGCAGGATTCATCCTCTGGGCGCCATGGATATTTATACCAAACTTTATGGCAATCAAGTCAGTGGTCAGTGTGGAAAAGTTGTTTCACATGCCAGTTCTGTACAAGAGAGCGTAAACAAACATTTGGTGGCCAAACCAATTGTGCAGTAAACAAGTTCAACTGCTGTGCTTTCTAAGAGATTTCACAAAAGGATCTGTCTCCAAGTCTCTGAGCTGTGTGGTAACAGACCTGCGTGATCAGCTAATAAACTGTGTCAGAGATCCGTCCTGCTGTTGGAGCTACTTTGTGGATTATCCCTAATCGTAGCCAATACTTTAGTATGATCCACACACACAGCTTTGTCAGTGTGGGCGAAAGATGAAAAAACAAACATTTTGTCTCTCATGTTGGGCGGTCCTGGAGAAGTAGTTCTGCCTTTTTTTCCATTACGTGATCGATTGCATTTACATTAGTTTTAATTTAGTGGCTACGCAGGCTCCTGGGCTACCCTGTCCCCTAATAAAACCTATTCCAGTAACGTAAAATAACAGAAAATAAAAGACAAGACTTGATATGGCATGTCTTTGTTGTCTGCTTTGGCCTGTATCACTTGTGTCTGTTTTGTTGTTGTGCATGGGCAACCAAACTAGTTTCCCGTCTGGTGATTTATAAATTTGCTGATTTGAATCTATACTCTACAGCGCTTATTATGAGGCCAATTAATCATGTTATCTAACTGGAAAGGAGTTTAAATTACTCTTCACTCTTCTTGTACTGCTTCTTGTGATACACTCTGGTCACAGAAGTAGATGGAGTTTGTGAGCCCACCCTGTTGCTGGTGGTGTAGTTTGTGGTTTCTGGTGGTTTTAATCGCATGATTACCTGAAGGTCTCAGATCCTGCCAGTAGATGGCGACCTCTACCAACTGATTCCGCTTAGCAGGCACGAGCACCATTTCCTGCTTTTCTGAAGGTGTGGGATTCAGATTTCCATCAAGCATCACAGAAAAGTGATTCCATGATGGGTGTATTTATTATTTGTCATGATGGTTAATAATTGCACTCTCAAATTTAAGTCCTTAAACTGTTTTTGATTGCCACATATTTCTTGTAATCATCTGCCTTGCTGTTATCCAGGCACCATGAGTAAGCTGTGTATATCTGACATGAACTGACCCATCATCAGGTTTAACTTGCCTCTAAGTATATCCACAAATTATAATGCCACATTCATGTACATACACACAGGGATGGTCATTCACACACACAATTTCCCCCCTCCAGTGGTCCATAAACCTCCCTGACACCCCATTCTCTCTCTCTGTCAGTCTGGGCAGACTGCCAGCTCAACCCTCCCTCCCTTTCTCTCTCTCTCTCTCTCTCTCTCCCTCCCTCTTTTTCCCTGGATCTCTCTCTGTGTATTCTGTACATACCAAGCCAAGCCTCACAATACTGCGTTTACTAAACCAAGTGGCTTAGAAATTTGCAGTGATGTCGCTGTTCCCAGACCTCCCTCTCTGTGGTGGACTCGCTCTGTGAGGCAGTGCAGCACTCAGACGGCTCTGATGGCAGAGCGGGGCAGGTGGACTGTGCGAAAGGAGAAACCAGCATCACCTGTTTGGGAAATCTAGAACAACGGAGGACAAAAAAAAAGAAGGAGGAGCAGAGTCTTTGGAGAGCTGAGGTCTCGCTGTGTCTACCCATCCTACCCTACTCTCTCTCTCATATGCACACACACAGACGCACTCTCCCCTTGCCTCTCCCTTCTTCCCTCCCTGTTTGTCTCCTCCACTCTCCGATGCTGGTGTGGTGAACAGCAGGACACTCTCGGCTGAGCTGCATGGAGGCACAGGGAGGGGCAGGGAGCCCAGGTAAGAGCCATTTTCTGTTCTTTCTTTTCTTTGTGCCACGGCTTTTGTCACATTACACGAGCATAGTTGTTGAGTGTCTTTGTCTTTTGAATGACTTGTGCTCCGAATAGCCTGCCTGCTGTGAGTAAGTGTCTTTCTTGTTTAAAATTTTATGAACACTTTCTAAATAGTGGGACTGAATAAT
This sequence comes from Oplegnathus fasciatus, assembly GCA_003416845.1. Lineage (NCBI taxonomy): Eukaryota > Metazoa > Chordata > Actinopteri > Centrarchiformes > Oplegnathidae > Oplegnathus > Oplegnathus fasciatus. The sequence continues at coordinate 768,617 of NTHP01000039.1, forward strand.
ATTTGTCAGAGGAGCTGCTCTTGAATTATGTCACTACATTTTCCTGATTGTCAAGAGTTAGTATATATGTTAGGTTTAAATATAGCAGTGCACCGGTGCTCTATCTTTGATCTTTTCCCTCATCTGGGATCCAGTTGTGGGGGGTTGATTTCTACACTCAAGCTTCATGTTTAATCTATTGCCTAGAACAGGTCTTTTTATAACCACACACTGTAGGTCAACCACACAAAAGCTGGACTGATGAAGTACAAATTGCAGTACAATAGTGGACGCATATGGCCTTTGTGTAAAGGCCATCCAGAGAAGCCTGCGCTGTGTGGTAGCCCTGCACAACGCCTCAGTGCCTCTATTGCACTGTAACATTTGAACATTGAAAGGGCTGATAATAAATAATGTCTTAAACAACGTGCTCATGTAGAACAGATTATAACATTAGCTTTGATAAATACAAAGATATGCATCTCATAATGTACAAAGGGAGGCAATGCAGTAGTAGGGTAGTTTATTTGTTGGTATATTACATTAGCTGCCTCTGAACCTACAGTGTGCATTTGACCACTATTAAAATGTTGCTTTAGTACTCTAGTGTACCTTAGGCTAAAGCAATGTCTCTGTAGCCACTATAAGTTGTTTCTTTTATTATGGGAGATGATTTTTGTCTTGTCTTTGTTCCACTTATCATTGTTTACAGCATCTGAGCACAACACGCTCATGCTGGTGGCCAGAGTTACCTGCCCATGACAAATTGGGATATTATTTGTTCATTATGATGAGATTGGATTAGAGTGAACATCATTAGTTTGATGTATCACAGGACAGGGTCACAAAAAAGAACAAAGTGTGACTTCTAGATAACAGTGTTTGTATTGTGGCTGTTCTGAACCAAAAGCAACTCTGAAATTAACAGCAGATACAACATTTTCCAGCCCTTCTTGTGAGGATTAGAATTAATATTGCTAGAAAATGCACCAGTCTAAACTGTTGGGAAAATTAATTCTTAATTCATTCCTTGTGCACAGTAATATGGTCATCTATTTTTGTAGAGACACTTGTATAGAAATACTCATTGCAGAGTATATTGTAAAATGAAATTACAAGATAGAGAGTAAGCAGCAAGCACAATGAATGACCTGGCGAAAAGGGTGTTGAGAGAGGATGTTAATTCCTTCTGCCTGCGCTACAAGCAACGATTGATTTATTGAACCGAGACACTGAGTTTGATTCAACTTTTGGCAAACGTACAGTACATCATTCTCATCCTCCCTCTCCCCTTTTCTATCTCTCTAGTTCTCTCTCCATCCATCAGCCTGTCTAGGGTTAGCTGATTCACAGACAGTCAGATCTGACAGCTTGAGACGGGGTCAGCCATTGCCTGAAAAAGACCACATTTCTCATAGCTGACTGTCTTTTACCAGCAGCAACTTATATATTCTCGTTATTTACTCTGGTTTCTTTACAGGCAGTTCAGCAGGTGGTGGCTAGATCAGGCCATCTGTGTAAACATGTCCTCCTTCACATGCGGATAATACTGTGACTTTCTGGAAAGCTCTTTTCTTCTGTCACCGATTAACATCCTGACTGAGAGCCAGACTCATCTTCCACCAAATTACTAAACATTTGGGCCTATATGAGCACACAAAACATGAGAAAACTGTTTAATCAGAACAACAGGAACCAGTTTAACTACATTCCGAGAGATTCATTTTGATTTTATGTCTTTATGTCTTGGACGGTCTGTGCATCTGTAGTCTAAAACAAGAGTCATTTCTGTATGTGACATACAGTAAAGCCATGTATATTCAACATTTCCTTACAGAACACAAATAGCTCATTAAAAATGCACTGCAATCCCAACAGCCGACTACTCTTGTGATGACATTTCCCTGGAAAAAAAGCAGATTTTAGGGTTAATGGGTAAGCCTGGAAGGATGGATGGATGATGAAAGTGAAGCCTCAAAGCGATGGTAGAAAGGTCAGGAAACAGTAATCCAGCTTGATTTCTACAATGAGTGTTTGCTGAAAGTGAGGGAAATGGAAACCAAAGCTGCTGGTATGGTAGTCTAAATATTGAGCAAATGTTTCATTATAACAGCTGAGGTAACGCTATAGTCTTTCGGTTTGTGTGGCTCCTCGCTGGGGAGATCAATCAATAGCCAGCAATGAACACTGGGCTTCTCGGGGTGAAATCAGAATCAGTCATGATCTGACTTGGCCTTGGCTGTAACTTTTCATCTGAAATGAGAAATTCAACCGTCTAGGAACATACTGCAAGTCGAAATGGCCTCACCAGCCATCTGGTGAGGCCCATCAGGAAGCTGTTATACTCCCACACTACTTTCCATCAGCTCTGCATGTTAGCATATAAAAAGCCATACTGCCGTCATTTCTGCTAAATGTTGCTCCATACGCACAGATGAGTCTTTTTTCTGTTATAATTTCCTTTTAAATGTCAAATGTTGTATTGTATGATTTTATCCAAAAATGCTTGATTTGTAGCGACAGAACAACCATCAACATATCACTTGGAACAATTTCAGCCTCCTGCAATTTGGAAATTGAGGTAGTTTATGTTGCAGTTATAATTTTCTGTATTCTGTCAATTAAATGTGCAGCACTTCTGTACTCCTGTCCTTACCTCACTCAGCCTCATCGCCCAGTGTTTTCAGCTGTGTCAAACAGGTGAACAGAGTTTGTGCATACTCCTGAATCTGAAGGGATGCTATTTTAAGTACCTTCTATTTTCAGACTTTGTTAATAGCCTGTGTGAACTTGTTATTCTATTTTGAATGGATGTTTGAGATGTTTTTCAGTGAAGAGCATGACCAGGCTCTCAGAATGCATTTTCTGCATAGAAACATTAAAATGACAATAATGTAACAACTGTTGCATTTGACGTCTGATGCCCACAGCCAAGTAAACCAATCTCCTGTCAAGGAATCACACATTTATAAAACTTTCAACACTGTCTATGCATGCACACGTAGATGTAAACAGAAATTGATACAGAATTGATAAAAGGCAGAGTGTGTAGACTTGCATAGGCTGTATGAATGTTGTAAAGAATGGATTAAAGGAAAGAATACAAACAGGTAGTAAAATTGAGATATTTAAGTAGATTTTACTGCAATTTTTTGATGCTTTAAATTGTTCTTGGTTAGATCTGGACCTGAGAGCAAGTAGAGCAAATAAGCCAGAATCTCTAATGTAATCTTTTATTAAAAATCTAAAAACCTATGATCAATGTCTCCACCTTTTTATTCTCTTTGCTCCCCCTCGCTCCCTGTCTCTGTGTCTCTGTGTGCTGATAGAGCCCAATAAAGACATCCAGAAGCTGCTGAAACCCTCCAGCTCAGGTGACCTATCCAAGGAGTTGTTCCAGCACCCAGCAGGGGAGGGGGAGGAGGGCGGCCTGTCAGGGCACACTGCTAGCCTGCTGCACATCACCGAGAAGAGACGTGAGTACCTGTGGAAGGGGCAAAGAGAGGGTGATATTAAGAATGTGAAACAGTGATGGATATTCATTGGTGGTAAAGAGGCGTAACAGGGTAATTATGGGTGGAAAATGTCTTGAGCAGGGATACCTGATCAATAGCAAGTGTCTCCAACAAAGAAGGAGATAAGGAACATTTAATAAAGAGGGCAGAGGATATCCTGCTTCTGTTAAAAGAGCGTCGTATCAGTGACAATCACTACAGGATCGATCTACAGTAAAATATAGTAACACATAATGAAACTCATAGCATAGGCCCATGGAGCGCTAATGCATTAGTTACACACATAACATTTCACACATTTAATTCTGGACTATCTTGGAGTCCAGATTGATATTCTGTGATCCTGAAACCCACTGAATGATCGCTGCGTATTTTAGGTATTCTGGTCCCACATTCTCAGAGACCACTGCAGCTTAGCCTTGGTTGAAAGGACTCATTGTGCATCAGTCCCATACAGAGGCTTCCCTGTACGTGCCTCACTCAGAGCCCAGGGCACAGAACCACAGAGACGGATACGGAGGCTACATGGGTGACAAGGCAACCTTTATCTGCTTCACTAACTAAACACTTTTTTCAGAGAGACAGCTCATCCAGAGGCTAATGTCCGTGTCTATGTGATTTAATGTGACCCACTAACTAGCCATGCCACCTGGCAGGTCACCTAATAGTAAGTGGCCGTGAAGCAACGGGAAAGGTTTTGTCCACAGAGCCACATCACAGCTTCATCTTGAATAGCACAGAAACAAATTATTTCTTAGTGTAGCAGTTTTATTTCCAGAAAGGGGGACCAGAGTTGCTCCTGAGTCATCTGCAATATTTATTTTTAGGCCCGGAGCAAAGAGCCTACCTTAAAAAAAGTTGTCAGTTGGTTTGTGGCAACTAAATCACTGAAAAATAACAACATGCCGCACAGGTAGATGCACCAATACATACAAACCCATATAGAACTGCAGTGCTGATAAGTTGTCTTTTGTTATTGTGATTGGGTGGATGTGCAGGAATTGAAGATTAAAAATTGATGGTGACTGCTGTTTAGTAGTCTGAGTGCGAAAAAAAAGTATTTATGTGTTTGTATTGATCTTTAATAGCAGAAACTAGTCAAAGGGAAGAACAGAGAAATGTGGGATTCAAAACACTGAGTACATCTCATTTTACAGTTTAAATTAAAACGGCTCTTTTCCAGTAAACCATGCTTCATTCACCAAACATTTTCGCCTAATTTACCTTCATCAGGGTAATGAATAAAACATGATGTACTGGAGAAGAGTTTTGCGGCATGTTTTAATTGAAGCGCTCACTGGTCTGCACTTTGCTGCGTTCTCAAAGTTAGAAAACACGGCTTATTTACCTGTCAGTTGTTGATTAGCAAAGAAAGAAATAACTGGACCCTGTTACTGTCAAATGGTGTGTGGACGAGTGCCGGCATGCTCAGCGAGGAAACAGAACAGAATATATTGTTTCGAGAAAATACTTTTTGGCACTGCTTGTTTGATATACTATCTCAATACCTTAGCCTTTTTCTCAATCGCCTTCACTCCATCAGAGCCAAGTCGACATTACAAGCTGCTCATGCTGGACTGATGACCTCAGAGCCCTGATGAGCCTGTAGAGAGGGAAGGGGGATTACACAGATCCAGCATGCAAGGCACATCCTCTCTGCTCTCTCATCCCTTCTCCCAAATGTAAACTCCTCCCTCTTACCCATCCTCCGTATTCTTTGTTCCTCCAGTTGATTCAGTTCACCTATCTGTACCTTTCTGCATGCAGAGAGAGGAAAGGGGGGGAAAGGGAGATAAAATGAAAGCAAACCCTTTTTATGGAACATCAAATTGATGCAAACATTATTTTTCTTACTGTGATATTCCGAATGAAAGGAAACCTCATATTACTTTTCATTGAATTGAAGGGACATTTATTTCACACACATTAACTACAAAGCCATGAATATTAAGTGTGACATTAAAAAAATTAAAGTAAAAAATAAAGATATGTCAAGAAGGAGTCAAAATGGATCAGAACACACGAATTTGACTTTACGGGCCACCAGGCTGAATGCTCGTTGTAAGAAGAAGTAGTGGTCTTTTGTATCATCCATCTGCTTTTGGCACACAGTCTCTTTTTTTTCTCTCTCTGCATGAATTCTCTATTGTCAGTCTTCCCCACTGGCATCTCAGAGCTCCCCTGATTGGCTTTTGAGATGGAGGCAGTTGTTTCAGTGTGTCTGCCTGGGAGAGAAAATGTACTGATCAATTATTCAAGAAGAAAGGGTGTGGGAGAGGAAAAAAGAGATGGGGGAGAGGTGGTTAAAAAAAACAAGTGCAGCAGAATGGGAATAACCTTGTAACCAATTGAAAATAATAGCGGCAAATAGTGCAGGGGGTGTTTTGTTTTATATAATGCCTGCCTTCCTCTTCATCTACTTTCTCTCTCTTCCCTTCCCCTCTTATTATTTTACAGTTTACCTTCTTACCTCGCTTCATCTCTCCCTCGTCTCTCATCACCCTGCCTCTCCCTCTTCTCTCTTCATCTCCTCCTCCACAATTTCCAGCCTCCCCGTTTCACTGCCTCCAGTTTCTTCACTCTTCCTGGAAAGGGGGTCAAAAAGACTGATAGCTGTAAGCAGGCACTTTCCAGCCTGAGGGGAAAGTAAAATATATTCACAGACACAGCCAAGAAGCAATCTGAAGTGATGACAAATATGAAATGAATCAAAAAACAGGTTATATGTGATTCCTGTCAACCAATGATTGCATATTGCAGTGTTTCTCCACTGAATATAACCAACCACTAACAGACAGCACACATAGAAAAATGGACAAAGCTTTGGATGTGAAATAGTTCTGATCGTTGACTGCTGAGCCTTTCCATTGCTGCTGTTTAAATATATGTGGTGCAGTGGTTAATGGTGTGATAATGGAAACTGGTTAGTTGAATGAAGTGCCATGTGGCTCTAGAGCCTTCAGAGTGATGATATATTTTATTACTGTAAGGGAGTAATGTGAAGTCAATCCTCAGGCAGGTCTTTCTACAATCCGATATGGAAGTTGAGTATTTTCAGTATATGAGGATGGCAGAACTAGCTAAGCCTTAAGTGTGATCAAAAAAACCTTAAAATCATTCTATATCTAAGTGGCAACCTGTGAGCTAACAAGTAACTAGTGTGCAGGCGCTAAAACTGACATATGTGGTGTCTTTTAGCAGTGTAAGTGCTGGATTTTTAACCGTGTGGACATGTGAGACTGACTGTGACTGGAACAGGGATAGATGAGTCAAACTTTCTATGATCTGAATGGGAATGGGCATTTAAAAAAATCCCATTTAGGTTTTTTGCTCACAGCTTTAAAGTAGACAGATTAGACAGATCAAGATTTCTGGAGTAGGGGGAGAACCAAATAAGATTTTTACTGATTCGCTTTTAATATGTCCTCAGATGTCAAACATCAGAGTGTGGGGTTGGGTTTAATGTGGGATTTAATTAGTAATATAAGGTTAGAAGTGAAAAAGTATTTGCAATGACATTTTCAATTTAGAACATGTAGAGGAACAAATAGATGGGGACTAGAATGTAGCCCTGAGGGATCCCAAAGGTGATTACTGCAAAGGAGGATGAGAAATCACTTGTTTTAAGGGAATACGTTTTATTGGGAGGTGGAATCTGAGCTGACATTTGTCAATTTAGGTTATTAAGCTGACAAAAATGACACTTTCACCTCCATTCCTCTCTTTCTTGCGTCTTTCTTCTTTTTCAGTCTTCCCTCATTTTTATTGTCATTCTCTGTCTCCTATTTCTCTCTTTTTGTAGACATTACGATTTCTAATTATATTTCCTGTGGAGCATATATATATTGGCCACACCGTCACTGGCTTTGTGAATATTCATGTATGTCATACCTGTATCATGGCCGGCATGTGACCCGGCCCTGGTTATGAACATGACAGTAGAACTAGGCAGGACTGTACATAGAGCAGGTTTGGGGTGAAATAGAGGACAGATGATGTGGGTCTTCATGTTTGATCGCCTTTAGTTAAAGATGGTTCATCAGGACTCCACAGTCTCGAAATTTTCATTGCTCATTTCTCATTTGTATTCTCTCATAGTCGCTGCTCCCTTATTTTTCATTCCACGTGTCTCCTGGCATTTCTGGTGTTGAGTGTCTTTAATACCTTTGAAACATGGTACAATGACCAGCCACTGCTGCAGCATGATGATCAGTCTTCTTAAAATCAATATGTGCTCTATCAGGAGGACGATGCAAGGAATTAAATGTAGCAGCAGACAAAGAGCAGCAGGAGAGTGGGCTCTGCTTCTTCAGCCTTGAAACATTGTCTTAAACAGCCGGGAAAACAGCAGGCAAACGACGTGGGATAATAACAGCTTTCAACCTGTCGTGTAACCCATCGTTTTCTCCACAAAGTCACGCCCACAAACAACCAGTCAAGTGTTTCATTCAGACTTGACGTCGCATGGCAGGCAGGCGTCTGCTGATTCATAAGGAAATACAAACACACCTCCATCTACCTCAGTGCAACATCTTTCTCACTATAATGGCAGATTAGTTCAGCTCTATTACACAGAATTGGTTCCTAACTCAGGTGATGCTGAGACAAGCAGATGTTCTTGGACTCTTGCTAGGCTTTATGTATGTATTACAGAGTCTCTGAATAAATTTCACTTTACATACATTACATTAAAATGTCAGCTTTGGAGGGAGCCTGATTGGAATGCTGAGCCTGCCACGTTGATGCACACCACGTGTGAATATGACCCTGTTGTGTGCAGCAGAAGCTTGTGCAGAAATGAACAGGTGGAACACACCCTAGAGAAAGATGGAGATCACAGTGTGTTAAAGAACCGGCTATTTTCATCTCCACTGACCTTAACTCTTGTTTCAATTCTTCAGTCACTACTTGTGTTAACACACAGGTGTTACGCTGAAACAGAGACACTCACTGACTACAGTGGCGAGCTCTGTGACGGATTCAAGAAATCTACTATGTCTGAAATATTTCTGAAGTGGAGAGCACTTAGCTTTACAAGAGATGTATAGATACAAGTGGATAAAAGAGTAAAAATGTTCTTTGCTGAAATCGATTTTACAATAGTGCAGCAAGAGCCAGCTATTGATCTGATTACGAGTACAATGGAGATTCAAGAGCGGCGTTACACGATGGTTTGAGGAGCTCTGTATTCAGAATATATGCAGTCCCACTTCCCCCACTTCTTTTTAAAGTGCCGCTTTCCTTCTGCACTGTCAGCGAAAACGAGTGGATCGTTTTAATCTCTCAGCTTCCCCTGTTTCCTCTCTGCCCCGTAGAACCACTGAGTAGTGTGTCTTCTTTGGAGGTGCACTTTGACCTCCTGGATCTGACTGAGCTGACTGACATGTCGGACCAGGAACTGGCTGAAGTTTTTGCTGACTCTGATGAGGAGAACCACAACGAGTCCCCAGCAGGTAAGACCCTGCTAAATGTGTTTTCACAATAAACAAGACACTAGCTAGATTCACTCAAGATCTGCGCAGAAAATTACTGACTATTGACTAATTGATTCTGTTTTCATTTTCTTTGCACCCTTTTGCCCTGTAGCTTCATTTAAAAAAAAATCTTCGTTGAGTCAGTGTGTTACACATAAAATGTGATTGTTGAGGGAAGCATTTTCCGAAAATTAAATTTCCTCCCTACAGTCCTTTACCTCAACTCAGTGACTGAGAGTGAGGAAATGCCTGCGAAGGAAAACATTAAACTAAAATTCTGAGTGTGGTATAACTCAAGGACCTGAGGGAAGAATAATATTCACATCTTGTGTGTGTGTGTGTGTGTGTGTGTGTGTGTGTGTGTGTGAGAGAGAGAGAGAATGAGAGAGAGTTTCATATCATTATAGCCCAGCAGGGTCCTAAAAAGGCCTGCTGAGCCATAATGATTTGAAATTTCACATGACTCCTTCAAGGACTCATCAAAAACATATTTCACAGTATCATGGATAAACTGCCCTGGAACTGAAAAGGTTCAACTGCCCTTTTTACATTCTGTTTGATTCTTATGAAAAACAATGTTATTTAGATTCTATCAAATAATAACATTTACAATCACAATCATTCTGGAAAGCAGGAGTGAACGTAAAGAATGTTATGTTGAGCTGGGAAGGCATCACAGCAGGCACATACAAGCCAAATTAATCAAACACAGTAGATGGGCCTCATGCACATGTGCATATTGAAGAGGAGAGACAGTTCGCCCTGCATGTGTGTCACAGCAGCAGGTACAGGATAAAGGCTTGCACGTCTTTCTCCGAAAGGAAGCACAAAATCTTTCCCATGTTTTATTTATGACCTGGGAGCCTCATCCTGCATGCGGACAGTGAACTCTCTCCTCCTCTGACACTCCTGCCTCACAGCATGCACACAGGATTTCATGCCAGCTCAAGATTTAAAGGGCCACTGACACGGTTTAGACAATGTCTTACAAATATTGTATATTTTGTGCATGGACTGTGCTAGTCAAAAACTTTAAAATATTTTTCTTGATAAAGATGTCAGACTTTCAGTTGTGATACTGCCATTAACATCATTCTGGTGACAGAGCTGTCATGGTCATGATGGTCACATGGTGAGAACCTTATGGTGGAGGTTGACCACATGTGTATGCAGACATCTTAACTCTTATTGTTTGACTCCACTGTTTGAATCCACTGAAACACATCGCTGGACTAATCTGATTTTGTAAGGTCAGACATACTTTTCTAGTAGAGAAAGTCATCTTAGAACTTAAATGAGGGTTTCCCTCATATTCTTTCTACATGGTGCTATCACTCTTAATTTCCTTTAGATTTCTTGTAATAGCATCTCCTCCTTCTTCAACAACATCCTTCCCTCCCCTCCTTCTTTTTTCTGTTTATTACTAATGTTCCATATCATGTCACAGCTTGTTAAGTGTGAGTTATGGTCCCAATGGGCCATCTGTGCTGTATGCTGCTGTCTGCAGCCCCACAGCCAATTATTTAAATTAAAGATGTTATACAGAGCTTAGTGCAGAGGCTCATGTGCAAGAAAGAACAATTTTCTTTGTTTCTTAGTAAAACCATGTGTATCATTGAGTGTGGAGTACTCTGTAAAATGCAGTACTAAAACTTAAAGCAGTATTCTAGTTTATCATATGCACTGCAAGCGTAAGTGTCTTAATTAAGACTCACCCACTTTATTTGTCACTGCTGCTAGTGCTAAGACAGCTGTAGAGTAAGGCAGGTTTGTGGATTATCACCTTTATGGAGTTACTATATCAACTGAGCTACACTAGCTCATAGCAACAGATTTACTTAAACCTGCAATATAAGATTGTTTTTGGCCACCTGGGGGCAGCTGAAACAAGTTGTGAGCACAATGTTGACATGTTATTACTTTAACTTGATATGGTGAACATATTAGCAAACAGTTACATATTGTCACATCCAGCAGTTACGTAGAAATATTATCATTCATGTGGAGTCGTGTTTTTGACCATCTGCTAAATGTAAGTCCAATATTCACTCCCTTTGAGCTCTGTTTTTGGTCTCCACCAACTCCTGACGGAGATGTCTGTCTCTTTTGCTGCTAAATGCCCCACTATGTTCACCAGCTAATTGCTAACTGTGTCTGTCTGCTGTTTGGTGCAGAGCAGGCAGTGTACAGTGGTTTTTTTAGAGCTTTTTTCACTGCCTGCTGCGGCTGAGAACGATGCTATGAGAGCAGTAAAGTTGTGGGTCGGACAGTTTAACAAAGAGCTGAAACTCACTATAAAACCGAGGGGAGCTGCAGATTCAGGTCATAATTCTCAGTAGGTCCATCATTAAGAGCGACCGCTTTCACTTTGTCACATTGTTTCACCTTGTTTTCATTGTCATTTGATACGTTGTTATAAAAATATGGAGCCACTTTAAAATGGTTGGAAAACAATTAAAAGTGTGACTGGGCAGCACTGTAGGCTGTTAAGTTTAGATTTTATGTTTTAAATGAATAACCACATATAATCAGTCATGTTTTGATTACTTCATACGAAATGGGGAGACACAATTAACAGTAATTTGATTCGAGTTCTTTCAGATTTGATGCATCATTACAGATCACATTCTGCTATCATTTGATTCAGTTCAGTTCGGTTTGATTGATGATGATCGTTCCAAAACGTTTTGCAGCTTTACAAATGCAAATTCATAAATGTTCTGATTCACTCAATGTTAATTAAACCCAATTAAAACAATTAAAATAACTCAACGAATTTGACTTATTTTCAGCGAAAAACTTGCCTCAAACAACAAGTCGGTTAATTATATTAGTACATGACATTTATATTTACCTCCCTACACTTTAAACCCGTGTTCCCACAGCTGGGCAGACTAAACAGTTTTAGCTTGTCCACCCTTTCCAGCTGTCCTCTCCAAAACCTCCACACCAAGTTTCCTCAAACTCTTATTAGTCACAGGCCACAGCTGCTTTTCAGTAGCCAGGTGCAGGAGATGCAACAGCCAAGAGGTTTCCAGTCCAAGGCCTCACATCCGCTGCTCTGCTTTCTGCTAATCAAGATGAAGTCCTGCTGTCAGATGTGCAGCTGTATACCACTGTTACAATGTTAAATGATTTCATTTACACAGCCTCGGATCTGTTAGAAAAACAAAATCCCAACAATGATTACATGTTTGCACACTGAGAATGATATATTCAGATGACTGATCTGTTTTCATTGTTAATTAATGCAACCTCCCAATGAGCAGTGTGTGTCATTCACTCCTGTATTTTTACCTGCATGAATCGTGAATAAAAATAGATCGGCCATCTGAGAACATGGCAAACATTTCTTCCTTGTCGAAAGTCTTTAACCTTTCCACATAAGATGTGTCATTTTGTGCAGCGCCTTTCTTCAACTTGCTTCCTAAAATCTCTCGCTTCTACCTGTGAGCTGTTTCTGTCTCACACTCACCTCAGACACAATCCCCCTCTCCTCTTAGCTCGCCTTCATCTGCCATTCTCAATCTCTCTCTCTCCATGCCTGCCTCAGGCATGGCTTGTACAGAGGAAGGATAACAATCCCAGATAGATGCAGCCAACGAGATTGCTGTAGATGATTTTGAGAGTCTGCAGACAGATACTGAAGAGCAACTGCAAAGTGTTTTGCTTGTAGGCTTACACAAGATTCACAGAAAACCACACAATCATCTGTTTCTACATAACGTTCAACATGTTTTCTGGGATTAAGAAATTATTTGAAGTTTTATTTTATGTGTAGCTCAACAGGTAGGACAGTGCCCCAAGCTGCTGTTCACATGAGCATTCATGACAGGTTAACAAAACAGACAGATAGGCTGTCTTGCAATGAGACCTTGGAGGAAGACACACACAATAAATCTGTAATCAGCTAATGAGATAACAGTGCAGTTTATAGTCGGCGCTGTCAACACATACATACATGTGAAATTGTCAGATAGCAAATGTTGGTGAATGCTGGCTTTGAATACCACTTGAGCTGAATAAACAATCTGATATATTGTGCATGTGATACAATAGGATGCTAATGCTTGATTTGCTCATTTGTTTGCCACCATACAGAGTTGCTGCCTTGTTAAATCTCATTTGAAAATAAAAGCATTCTCATTATAAAAATACATTTTTTCTTAATTATGCAACATCATTTTAGATAATCTAAAACAGCAAAATTATATAGTCATGAACAAAGATATTCTATTGTTCCATACAGATGTTGTGCTGTGCAGAAAATGGCAGCGGTGTGTGTGTATGTGTGTGTGAGAGAGAGAAAAGATTTAGCCAAACAGCGACTTATTGCACAAATCTCGGCTGTAAGGACCAGCTGTTCTGTTTCATCTGGATTCCCTAAAACCTCCCTCATTATTCAGCCTTGTGATTTCATGCAAGGCGATTTTTTTTGATAAGCCTTGAACAACCCTGCTAAAACTATAATACTTGGATATTGCAAACTGAATTGCGTCAAAGGGAGTGTAATGAAAGTAGGTTGGTTTATTTGTCGATAAAGTCGTCAGCGAGATCAGTGCGGAGAGAAAGAGAAGGACTTTAATTTATTTGTGTCGAAGTTTGCATTGCAAATGTGGTAGTATTGAGCTGTGCTGCATGAGCATTAGACTCTATGGGAAACTGCTGTGTGTGGAGGGAGTGTAGGAGTTGAGGGAGAGGTTAGAGGAAGTACAGTTAAGAAAGGAGAGGAGAGGGTTGAAGATGGGTGAGCGAGTTTATGCTAAATGTGGGTTCCTGAATAATTCACTTTTCCCTGCTGGAAACAAGGCCTGGTCCTCCAAAGCCATTTAAATAGTTACCATAATCTGAGCAGCTACACTGACACATTATTTATAGATGCTTGCATCTTGTTTGTTTTGTTTACTCTGCTGCCTGTCTTTTCCATTTTCCCTTTATCTATTCCCGTGTTCCCTCTCCTTCACTTTCTGCTACTTGGCAGCTTAACGCCTAATTCATGCCTAATTCATTCACAGTTCAACCAAAATCAGTGAACACAACATCAGTTGTGCTTCACAGCTGGAATCCAGAGAGCCGAGAACATACAGTAATTAGCGTTTCATCAAGCGTCCCTTTCTAGAGCAGCTCCAGAGGCTCAGAACAAAAGGCTGACTTTGTCCAGTGGGTTTGCTCTTTGTTTCAAACTCAAATGAGCTTGGTGAACCATAAAGTTTACCCACATCCCTGGAAAAAACTACCACAGGCATAGCTTTGGCCTCCTATTCTTTGTCATTGGAGCAGTAACAGGGTTTTAACTGATGACATTGCAGACTCTAACCTATTGTGTTTCTGTCTGGTTGATTTTTTTTTTTCATGTTCAAGCAATATGAGTTGTTTTTTTTATTTAAGGATTTGGCTGAGGATTTTTTTGGTAAACATGTGAAGGGATGAAGTGATGCAGAAAATAGGGAACAGAAACAGAAATTCCCTGTTCAATCATAGTTTGATTACTACAGCATGTAAAGTCAGCATATCATTCTCAAATCATTTGATGATATTGTTTGACTGCGTCATATAGACATTGTCTCCCAAGAGGGTCCCATCTCTGACAGTTTATGTTTGGTATTTGTAGTAGAAGACAGAAAGATCTCACTAGAAACACAACTCAGACAATAGCAAAAATGCACCGGGCCACACCCTAATCAGTGATTAGGTGTTGTCAAAGATGCAGCACATGCAGTGATGTCACCACTTGGGATGTAGCCAGACGTGAGGCATGTTGTAAAGTTTTAGCCCACAGAGAGGCAGCACAGCAGCAACTTTCTGTCTTGGGTTATTCAGTGGTGATTTATCCTGTAGGAGCACGAGACCAACTCTTGTAGACCCTCTATAAAAGCGCCTTTGAATGCAAAAGGTCAGACTCCAGTTCAGCTCACTGCCTTTTGGGGTCGCTCCAGGCTTTTAAAGTTATTCCAGATTATTATCTTTGAAAAATACTTGCCCTAGTTCACAAACACTGATTGGGCTGAGCTAGGATTAGCATGCACAAATAAAACGAGTGCTGTTTCCCTAAACTGGGTTGAAAGAGAAGGGCGTTGTCCCAAACTGTGCATGTGTGCATGTACATGTGCACATATAAACACAAATTTGGTGTTCTACAACAGCCGTTTTCCCTGGTGCCTTCACAGGTTTGTTGTAGGAGAGTCTAGTGTCTCAGAAACATTAAGTTATGCAGCAACACGCTGACTGAAGGATCTAATGGCTGCTAGCCAGCAGCACAGAAGGAATACAGTACCCCATAGCTCAGGGTACTCTGTCTGTGACAGCAAGAGAGAGAGAGAGAGAGAGAGAGAGAGAGAAAGGGAAAGTCTATGTATGTTGTGGGAAGGTATGCAATTACTTTACCTCTCAGGTGTGCAAACATTCCTCACTGTGTGTGTTTCAATTATTTTCCTTTCAGTCTTTTAATTAGATGTCAGGGCAAAAACAGGCCAACAGAAAGCTGAACAATGTACACAAGGAATGGAAAAATGACATGCCTCACGCACACATCACAGACACACATTTATATGAGCATGTAAACACAACAAGCAGCCATCAGCAGGTGTCCGTGGCGCTTGCTGCAGCAGACTCCTTCATGCTGCTGGGGAGGTTGTTGTGCTTCTCATTAAAATCCAGCGAAGACGCCATCAATCTTCTGAGATCAATATGTCTCCTCTCTCTCTTTGTCTCTCAGTCTCTAATGTGTGTGAGGATGTGGATGCGGCTTTAGAGAGATATATGTGTAAGCCAGGTACTGAGTATGACCTTCACTTAAGAGACCTAACATTAGACTGATACGGGCAGTGTGAGGCAGAGCAACTTGCCAGCTCTCGATCAGTCATTCCCTCTGTTGCTTTGTTGTCCTCCTGGTAGGTTGGACATCACCACCAAGTGGTTTGAAGTGGAACTGAAAAAAAAAATGATTTGCCTGTATAATATTAAAAAAATACAACAAAGGAAACAGTTGGTAAAAGGTGGCCAAGTTGTTTTGAGTTACAGCAGAGAGGTTATTTATGGTATTTATATATTTACTGATTTATCCAAAGAGAAAGCAGCTTTTTGTGTGAGAAATACTCTTTTAGATGCCTCAAATGGCATCTTACCCCATCGTAGCTGCTCATTATCTCACTTTCACATTCTGTAAGAATCCCTATAAATGTAATCAGTGTGAATCTAGTAATCTTGAATGTATGACAATCTGTGGCCTGTCTAGAAATGGCTGGTATGTATGTGTGTGTGCAGGCATGCAACGCAGACTAAAAGCTTTTGATGGCCGGGAGAAAAGCAGGCGTATCTTGCAAGGCCTCTGTTGCAGTTTAACAGCTGAGCTCTGGAGATAGTTGTAAATGTGCTTTTAGCAGGTGTAGAGTTATGTATACTGAGGCCAATAAACATTAAGACAAGTGTATTTGAAACATGGCAGATGCGCAGAGTAATCTGTATTTATATCGGCCAAGACTTTGGATTCGTGTTGGTAACAGGTCGTTGTGTGTTTGGCTCCCAGGTTCCCACCAGCCTGTGCTGCCCAGAGGTGGCTACATGCGCTCCCCCTCGTGGACACGCTGCAGCAAAGTTGAGCCCCCGCGAGAGAGAAAGCACCACAGCGACTCGGACACCGCAGAGCCCTTAATGAAGCTGGAAAGGCCGAAGCAGCCGTGATGTCTGATGTGAAACAGCCAGACAGCAGAGAGAGAGAAAACCCAGAGCCAGACAGACACAGCCAGAACGGGGAACACAACGCGGACCAAGAGGCCCCCCATCTGCCACTGTGCACTCACATAATGTTTCATGGTGCTGAACAGACGAGTTCAGGTTGAACTCTGGACAACTCTAACTAAAGATGTTGAGATGTGCAATACACACACTCTCCTTCTCTCTCCCTCTCCTCTCTCTCCCTCTCTCTCTCACACACACACACAATCATTGTGTTTTTCATGCAAGGGGTTCTTAATGCACTCTGGGCTGCCAGATGATTTTAAGCTTTGTTTTTGAATGAAAGACAGGGTATGAGGTCAGCACCTCCATCCTATACAGCCTCTCAGGGTGGGAAATAGCCTGGACGACGAGATTGGTTCCTAAATTGTGACCACAGCACACCTTCCATGTGAAGTTCAGACTCTGGGATTCACATTGAATTACCAGGATATGATTTGAAACATAAATCAACAGAGCTGTTCAAAGTAAAATATCACACTGAGGCTATTACTTCATGTGTTGGCTTGAAAATATGACAGGTTTTTTTTTTCTGTTGCCTGCAATTAAGGTGACGTGATCAGTGGAAGTGGATGTCAGCGAGGCCACGCTCTTCATATCCATCACACCTTCTTCATCTTCATGAAGAATGTGTGCTGTTATTATAATTGCCTAAATGAAAATTTTGCACTTCTCTCACTGAATTGTATTTACAGTGCCCCCCAGAATTATTGGCATTTGGTGCAGATGACACAAGAGATAAACAGACCAAGTAGTAAGCTTTACGCAACACACTTTTCCATACTAAAACTTTCTTTCAGAATTTGTTTAGATAAATGTTTTACAATTTCTTTACCATTTTTAAAAGTGATGGCTGCCAAGAATTGCTGCTGCTAAGGTAATAAGAGTTGGTCCTTCAGAGATGCATTAACTTGATGGGGAATACTTGAAGCAGTTAGAAATGAAGGGAGAATTGCACCACAGGCAGGTCGACTTCAGTGAGCTTTGCATGAATGCCAAAAATACAACAAAGTGCCAACAATTTTGTAATCATCTTTTAAAAGATGAATGTAACTTATGATGCAATATCTCACATCTTTCTAAGCAAAGGCTACAACTGATTACTTGATTTATTTATCTCACATATAGCTTGTCTATACCAGGAGTGCCAATAATTCTAAAATGCTGTGACACGATGGATCAAAAGTGACACTGGGATGATAGAAAATAAAAGTCTTGAAAAAGTATGTTTTATTGTGTGTATTGTATTTATTAACTACACTTCAGAAAAGCAGCCTTAGTCTGCACTAAGTGTCATGGTATTCATGTACACTACTGTATACACATCTGTGGTCTTCCTTGTATAAAATTCATTGGTGCAGTATCAAACATTTGGCTGTAGGTTAACAATAAATTTTGTGTCCACTGCAGATACTTCTTTCATGTCAGTATCAATGAAAACAAAGGCTAAAAAAGGTTGGCATGAGATTGTAGTGTGCTATTTGACAGCACCACAACTGCAGGGCGCTCACTAATGCTGAAATAAAAATACTGTTGTTAAAACAGTGACTTTGGTGAACGGTGAATAGAATTCTGACATTTTTAGAAATTATACTTTCCCCAAAGAGAAACTGGTAAAACAAAATAAGAGTACTGGAAATAAAAAGACAGACCAGTGGGGTATAAAAAAAATTTAATATTGATGTGAGCCACAACAGCCTCGCATTTTAGATGTTTTATTTGTCTTGACATCTCAATGTAAAATTAATAATCCTCACTGACATGTAAAAAGAAATATTCATCAGGCAAAAACAAGAACAGTGCATTGTCAAGCAGGCACAAAACGCACAATATCTTTATATACAACCAGCCTGCTCATCATATTCAAAATCTGGATTTCCGCACTGGACAAAAATGCTCCAGCGTCACGCTGGTCTGAGTCCTTTAACCGTCTATTGGAAAACCTGAGTCAAATTTTTAAAAAGGGCCCACGCTGCTCATACTGCAAGGCATTAGTTCAAGTAAATTTTTATATCAAACCTGTTTACTCAGCTCATTAAGAGACTATTAACATTATGATAACAGTGTGTAACCAACCCTTCAAGGAGTGGTTCTCAAATACATGAAATGAGAATGCTACATGAACAGTTATCTAGCTTAGCTTGCTTGGCTCACAATGAGGGAAAACATTCAAACACAAGGCTCAATTTCCTGAATAACAGCACTTTGTTGCCATGTTAATTAATGTTGGAGGAGGGTTTCAAGGTACCGAGGTGAAGAAGGCAATCTAATCCATCCATGGAAAGTCCAATTAATCCCCACTTTACTCTGAGCCCTCACTCATTTGTGTTATCCACATGAACTACAGTAAAACACAGAAAGCATCAGCCTGGAAGTTATTTCATAAGATTAACAAAAAAATAGTTTTGTGATGAGTATTGTGACGGATGAATTGTTCAGACGATAATGTTCTTTTAAGAGGCAGTTAAGCCTGTGAGGTAGTGTGAGTGAGTGAAGAGTTAAAAATCTGTTTTACAGCAAACCTTTCAGCAGTGTGTGGTATGCCATTTTGTTAGCTTTACATCAATGCTGAGTGGTATTGCTATGAGGAGGAGAGAACAACCTACAGTACGTGTGATCCAATAACACTCGTAACGTCAGTCGCATGTGCACGAAGCAAATTCATAAACACTGAGTTCTAACAGCTGCCTTTACTGATATATTGATAGCCTCAGAATAAAATGTAACTCATATGATACCATCACATGGTACCAGCACAGTGTGTAACTGAACCAATACACACCACAACTAATGCACCTGTCACATGATGTCAACTAATTCTGAATCTCATTTGATTGATTGATTTCTGTAACTTCAGCTCAGTAACTTTCCTGGCCATGACTACAGAGTATTATTATTATTATTATCATTATTATTGTTATTATTATTATTATTATTATTATTATTATTATTATTATTATTATATGTTTGTCAGTGTCATTGCACTGTAGGACTGCATCAGAGTGTGGAAGGAAGGGTGTAGAAGGCACCTCCAGTGAAATGTAAGCTGCCCTCTTTAGCCTTAGCTTACTGACTTTAAATCGCCCTAACATTAAAATGAGTAATTGTTTGGAATTCCTGCTGGAATATAAAAACTACAATAAAAATGCAAATTGCATAATCTAGGCCATTTAAGACCTGTGCAACAAATCACCATCCCTCTGTTTGCAGCTCTCCATGAGATTAATTTTTTTCAGAGCCCTGACAGGCTGCAGTCTGGACCAGATGGTGCTGCATTTGAGAAATATTCAACTGAATCCAGTGGAACGTTTGCCTCGAGGCTGCGTGTCCACCTACAGGTAAAGGGCTGATTTGTTTTGCCTATTTTGTGGGTGTTTTTCATCCCCTTTGTTCTTGTTCCAGTCCCTTAGCCCTTCGGGTAAAGAGGTGTCCTCCTCAGATTCCCCCAGCCCTTCGACAAACTCCTCATACGATGACTTCTCTTGAAAGGGACGAGTTCCTAGCAGCTCCACCATGTCGGCCTTGTCTAGAATCTCCTTTTCCAGAAGACGTTTTGCCACCTGCAACACGTGACCAATAACAGTAAACAACAAGAATTTTAATGACGATCCATCATTAATAAAAATTCAAGCGGTGCTGCTGAACGCACTCAAAACACAAAACAGGCTGTGGAGTAACAGTAGTAGAAGCAGTCACAACTAATGGCAGTATTAATAATAGTATTCATATCACAACCAGCTGTTTAGCTTGAGGTAGCTGACATCAGCCATTTCTCTCACAATTCTTCCAACCACTGCTAATTTAAGCAAACCACAAATGAGCTTGCAGTTGCTGCATCACACTGTTCGGTGATCTACTTTGGAGTACGAGACTCTTGATCTTCACTTCCCTCCATCCTTTTGTCTTTATACTCGTTCTCTAGACAGCGATAATAGTTCTCACCTTCTCCACCATTTCCTTCTTATTGGTGACGAGCTGAAGCGTTCGCTGGAAGGCAGCATCTATAAGCAAGCGGACCTCCTGGTCTATAAGCTGGGCTGTGGGTTCACTGAAGGGTTTCTCAGTTACTACGTCACCCTGCTGAGGGAGGTCGAAGGACACCTGACCCACCGCCTCGCTCATTCCGAACTGTACAACCTAAAATATGAAAGGAAATGAGCTCTGTGAGTCAAATGACAAACAGTGTTGCTTCACTTCAAACCAACGCTTCTTATACTTCTTCCGGGGGACCTATAATTGTGCACACTGTGGTGATTACCTGTGCGTAGGCAGACTGTGTGACTTTCCTGAGGTCATCCTGAGCCCCGGTGGTGATCCGGCGAAAGAAAACCTGCTCAGCCACTCGACCCCCCAGCATCATGCACATTCTGTCAAACAGCTGCTCCCGGGTGAACAGGTACTGTTCCTTAGGCAGATACTGTGCATAACCCAAACCTTTCCCTCTGGGAACAATGGACACCTGAGGGAGAACAGGGAGGTGAAAACAAAGAAGATTATGCAAGAGCTGCAGAAGAATTCAGATAGTTAGACAAATAGAGGCAGGAAATGGTCTGAATACCTTAAGCAGGGGGTCTGCATGTTCTAGGAACCAGCCCGCCACAGCATGTCCGGCCTCATGATACGCCACAGTCGTCTTCTCTGGAAGCTGTAGTACCTGAGTCTTTTTCTCTAGACCTGAGAGCGAGAACGATGCCTTACTAAACTGCGCTGTGTGTGTTTTATACAAGCAATAAGTTATCAGGGTTGATGTGCCCTTCAAGAATACAGTAGACACAGTTGAGGGGAGTAATGCATGAAACCACACTTTGAGTACAGCAGAATCAAATCCTTAAAGGGAAGTCTCGATGATGTTACTACATTAACAGCCTTTATGAATATCTCAAATTAAAGCACCAAGTTCATCATATAAAATATTGATCGATATAAACTAATTTCAAATCTTCATATGCATAGCAAAACTAACCACTCTAAGACCATTTATTACTAACTACTAGAACTTAATTAAGGTGTATAACTCATCTCCACTAGTCATTCTATAAATGTGGTTGTGGCTGTCTTACCTCCAATAACTCTCTCGACTGCCTGCTCAAAGTGCTTAGTGCTGATATGTTGGTTGAGGTGACGTGCAGCTATTAGAGCTGCCTCATTACACACATTAGCAATATCAGCCCCTGAGACACACAAGGAGACAACCAAGTTAGACTGTGGTGTGATAAAAGACAGAAAAATACAGCAACAGATGCAGAAGACAAAACTGCGTGATCCTTTCAGATCAATCCAAAGACTGAGCTGAGTGCACACATGCGAACATGAACGCACATCTCTTGTTCTTACCAGTAAAACCTGGGGTTAGTGCAGCTAGCTTCCTGGCCAAAGCCTCTACTTCTATACTGGAGTCCAACTTCAGAGGTCTTAAATGCACCTTAAAGACAGATGCCCTGCCTTTAATATCTGGTGGGCCTGTATAAAAAAGAAAACAAACACATCATGAATTTTATGTTTAAGTGCCACATTGAAAGAACAGCAATGCATTGCTATGAAGCTCATCGTACAGCAGCATTAGCTCTTACAAGGGGAGAACTGTTTTCATGGGCAAGCAAAGTCATAAAATCAATGGCACGCATCTTGAAGACAGCCTCTCAAAAATATGAATATTTTGGATGTTATATCTGGAGGTTTATTCTTAAAGTGACAACTGAGAGTGAAACAAAGGTAGTTGAGAATGTGTGAAGGACCTATTAAAGTCTTTAAGCAGTGCTTAAACTTGTGGCCTAATTAGAAAGCCTTAACACAATGCATTATCCATGCAGGTTTAACCGACACTAATTACTGTTCAAACATTAATTAATAATTTTTTTTTAAGCAACTTCATCTCCAAGACTGTTTACACGTAACTGAAACAGAGAAACTCAACAACACAGAGAATCGCGGTGTGTCCCGTCCTTCATGTTGGCCTCCAGTCATCTAATCCTTCTTTTATAGAATGCCAGCTCTCTCATTTTGACCCAGTTTTTTCTTTGTCAGAGAGAAAACTGCCCTGCCCACCCACCATTGTCCAGCACTGCTGGCGTAAAGCAAATCAGATCTCAGCGGGTGGAAAAAGATCAACCATTTTAACCGCAAAGATAAAAGCGCACAGTACGCAACACACGCTTTTAATGACATAAGAAGTGAACAGGCGCAAAAAGAGGACAGAAGCAAATCTAATAGGCTTAAAGCTAATTATGGAAACCATACAGTAAGTACAAGATGTGAGTGTCAGTGAGGTCAAGCTTAGCACCTCATCTGAAGCAGCAAAAAACACTAACAAAGTTAAATCTGGGTCTGCACTGAATTGCATTTGTTGCACAGTGCCTGGTGTGCAGGAGTAGCCAACTGAGGTGGCATGGTAACACATTTATGCATCAACATGGAATTATAAAAACACCAGAGGTGAAGGACAGGCGAAAAAAAGAATAAAACTCCAGGTTTGCTTCGAAATCAAGAGGAAACTGAGGCATCCAAAGAAATGAAAACTGCATCACAGAAAAAGGAAAAGTCAGCCTGGTTATTTGAGAGCGAGATGTAAATCACAACCTGCAGATCACTCTTCACTTGCAGTAAGTGGTCAGGCATAAGTGATGTAATGCAGGGACAAGAGGGCAAGGAGATCGGCTGTTTAAAGAAACCTACAGTCGTCAAATGATAAGGGGAAATTTAGAAATGACAATAGATTTAGAGGAATGTTGATGTAGAGAAAAGATTTAGAGTGAGCATAAACGATAAATGTCATTAATAGAAACCTGTTCTCAGGCACCCAGGTGAGAGCAGGATTATAGTAGCATTATAAAGCTACTGTAGAGAGGCAGACCTCAGACAAGTGACTATACCTTACCTATGTATATATGCCGATCAAAGCGTCCGGGCCTCATCAAAGCTGGATCCAGGATATCAGCTCGATTGGTGCCGGCTAAAACGACCACGTTAGTGCTACTGTTGAACCCTATGATGACAAAAACAAATAGCACAGAAAGATCATGTGAAATGTTGCGCCAGGAACGGGAGAAAAGGCTCGAATGCTGAAAGAGACGACACAACCGCCTACCGTCCATTTCCACAAGCAGCTGGTTGAGGGTGTTTTCCTGCTCGCTCTGGCTGCCAAAGTTCCCGCCGCCTCTCTTCCTGCCCACCGCGTCGATCTCATCGATGAAAAGGATGCAGGGGGCATTTTTTCGAGCTGTGGCGAACGTGTCCCTTATCTAATATAGGACAGAACAAAGAGAAATCACTGAAATAATCTTGACAGACTTATACATCAGAATTCATCAACTGCATGTGACCCATCCTTCAGCTTCCAGACTCCTTGGCAGAGTCAAGAGGCATTTAGCCCAGCACTGACCCTTGCTGGGCCCACGCCGACAAACATTTCCTGGAACTCTGAGCCGTTGACGGTGATGAAGGGGACGTTGGCCTCTCCTGCAGTGGCCTTAGCTAGCAAGGTCTTGCCAGTTCCAGGTGGACCCGATAACACTGCACCCTGAAAACAAAGGTGTTACTTAATGATCAATAGCAATAACTCAATGAATACTTCACCAGATGGAGGAATTTATCACTTTAAGACTTAATTCTTAGCCCATATTCTTCTTGTCATCCTCACCACTATGCCACAATCCTTTAATGATATACAGTATAGCACACCTTTGGGATCTTGGCTCCTAGGTCCTGGTACTGCCGCGGGTTCTTCAAGAAGTTGACAAACTCCAAAATCTCCAGTTTGGCCTCCTCACAGCCTGCAACGTCCCTAAATCGAACGCTGACATTGTCTTTAATTATCTTGGCTTTGGATTCACTCATGCTGAAGGGGTTAACTCGCCCCCTACCTCCACGACCTCCTGCCATTGGTCCCTGACGAGTGGCAAAAAGTAAGAAGCCAACCAGCAGTAACGTTGGGAGAACGCTGAAAAGGAGCGTCCTGTGGGGGAAGAGAAAGATGAGCATCAACATGAGCAAATCTGACATGCATAGAAGTCACTTCAATGAAAATTCCAGGTAATTCTCACCCATCGCTTTCACTGCTGTAGAACACAGGTACTTTCTGTGTGGCGTCCAGACCCATCTCTTGCTGGGCCATCTCCAAGTTATGCTCAAATGAGTCAACACTGCCAATGTTGAACCACAAATAGCTCTGAAACATACGGACAACAGAAAACATATGAAATGCTGTATATCATGATTAGAAACTAGAGCTGACCAACAGAGTGACTTGTATAGAAAGCAAGAAGACAAAAGAGCATTTTCATGCAACTAACCACTTCTGTTGTGCTCACTCCATGGGCAGGAATGACTTTGACGTATTGTTTATTGACAACCTCCAGGTGATCCACCTGCGTAGAGAGCACAAGAACCAATTTGTTCACGTGGCTGCAGAAACAAACATGCAGATAAAAGACATCCACATTCAGAAGATGGCAAAACTAAAACTCGCTCTGCTTCTTACCAAGCCTCTGCTCAAGTACAGATGCACAAAGTCCTTCCAGGAGATCTGGACCCCCGTCTCTCGGAAGTAAAAGTACAAAAAGGCAGAGGTCATGCCTGCTGCACCAATTGCAAAGTTCCGAACTGCCTTTGCATCCCAGGGAAAATCATCCTGTTAGAAAAAAAGAAATGTCACGAGAGAGAGGGGACCAACTGATTAAAGAAAGTAACTCTATCATCTAAACTATATCATTTTATACGTGCAATATTATAGACCTTAATAGTCATTTATGTGACAAAATTATGCCAAATTATGGAGAATTAGAGGCTTAGATTTTACTTTTAAAGATCTCAGATGTCAGCATTTTAGTACATATATTTCACCTTATTAGTATTTGTGTGTTGTGCATTTTAATGAGATGCATTTGCAACCTGAAGAAAAGACAGTTATCTGTAAAATTCTGGCCATGATTCGCACCTGAAACCGCGTCCACCAGTGTGATTCTTCCTTTTTTCCTCCTCTTCTTTTTTCGTCCCCGTCATCGTTTGTGTCCCGCCCTTCCCTCACAAGAGATTCTTGCTCTTTGGTATTTTCATCTAGACAGTGACAGAAAATCAGTCATACACTGCAGAGGAACTGAGAGGAACAAATGCTGCTAGTGATGATGACCCAAACCTTACTCACCTTCAGCTGATTTGTTGACGCCACTACTTTCTTCACTCTTTGGGAAAAACTTTTCGAAACCTAAAACCAATTCAGCAGCAAACACACACAGAGTAAAAGAATTAAGTGTTAACTGGCTCACATTGACCTAAAGAGATGTAGGTCATTGTGTTCACTCATTTAGCCACATTACACAGTGTAACAGCATTAGGGAGTAAATTACCTCTTGGTGGTTTGTTTGAGCTAAGAAACCGAGCGACTGGGAAACTGTGTTGGTAAAATCCTCCACACCTCCTTTGGATCAGTGACGTCCTCTGAAATAAAGAATGAATATGTTAGCAGTGAAGACAGGGCCATGAAAACACCTGTGGAAAAGGGATATACAGCAGAAAGGCATTAACTCAACATGCTATATGTAACAGACGTTGTTACACCTAATGTAAAATGGTAGACAGGCGATACGACCCTCGTGAAACATGAGGGTCCACAGTCCCATGCTATCTGCAGCTGTTATGAATCAGTCACACACACTAGCTTTCATGTCAATATGAGAAATCTGTTCTGCTCCATGTTTTTGTCCAAACAACACCAAAACAACATTATTTACAGGATTAAATAAAATCTCATTATGACCCGGGCATAATGTGCTGTGTCACGGCTGACCTAATTTCATTTAGTCATTACAACACTGTTAACCCACTTAAACTCGACGCTCAACAGCTGCTATAAAGCTCACACAGTGCTTACTTACATATATGTACATACGCTCAGTGGCCACTTTATTAGGTACACCTGTACAATCTAATGCAATTCAATACAATAGCTCTGCTATAAATTCTACCTTTACCAAGTTTATAAAGTTTTTGTTGACTTTGTCTAAAATGTGTAAATTCAATTATATGTTTTAGCATTGAGGTCATAGTTAAAGGTGGTGTTGTACTGGACTACATTATATTCAGAGGTGTTTTTAATATTCTGACCCCCTCATGTTCGTAGATAGGGAGGACAAAAAATTAGAAACACCTCTCAGTATAATGCAGTCCAGCACAACACCACAAGATAAAGATATACAAGATATGTTATTGTTGAACAATAAACTTGATTATCAAAGATGCTAGTAAATAAAACAGTAAATTTACATTCTTTTTAGATATTTTTAAATATTAACTATGAATAAAAACATATAAAAAAAGTAAAAAGAAAAGAAAACTTAAATAAATATAAAAAGGCAAGCAATAAAACATGGATTGCTGCAACTTTCTGTTATGCAATTTCCGCCCATATCTGCCAACATTCACACCAATACCAATATATCTGTAATAACCCAATATTTGTTGCTAATATCAGCCCGCCAATGTATTGGCTGAGCTCTATTTACTCTGCAAAGTTCACCAGAGAGATAAAAAACACAGGGATACTGTTAAAATAAAGGAAATTTGTCATTGTCTAACATATTTGTGTTTCATTAGAATAAATGTCATCGCCTGATGGAAAATATCCCTCATGTAACAACAACATTGTATCTCAAACACATTTTCAGTCAGAAAACATGGTTTGAACACAACAATCAGTGTTGAAGTGCAGCTTATTATCTGGTAATAACCAGGAAAAACATTCACAGCCTGAACTTTGAGTTTCTCTGATTTCATTGTTCTCCTTCAACAGAAAAGCAGAAAGTCCACTGAAGTGCCTCAGCAAAGTGAACCAGCCAGTGAACCTCTATTGCATCTTATTTTGAAAGAAAGAGAAATCCAACCCCCCATTCAAACAGTTCACGACTTTTAGAAACCAACTCCTGCACACAAGCGATTTATTTCTAATCAATAACTTACTTACAGGTCTGCTAACATTTGCTTAAGCTGTTTTAAAAAGTAAATGAAATGAATGAATGAATAAGAATGAACGCCACAGAAACCAAGACACGCCCCCTTCAAACAAAACATTATGAAACTGAGGAAAGTGACTCATAAACTAAACTCTATCAAACGGAAATATCGTGAGAGTACAAACCACAGATTATAGACTGTATATACAGTCTACGGGAATGATACACAAACAGTGCTGTTTGTTTGTTTAGAGGGTTTGGGGGGTCTGCAGCCTGCACTGAGGAACACTGTGTTCTTTCCCACGACAGACCTCAGAGACACGCACACGTCTCTAACTCCTGCAACACCGTTACCCAACGCATCTGCAAGTAGCTGTTGTAACAAAAAAAAAGTTTGCATTCATATTTTCTGAGAGGACCGCAGCGAGTTTACACAACAACAAGAACAAAAACAAAATCACCGTACCGACGCGACTGCGCCGCTGTTGCGAAAAGTAGCTGAAATCGTAGATAAGTCTCGGCTCCACGTCCGAACCGCCCGGACCCGGTTGCGAAAGGGCCCGACACTCACAGAGAGGAGCCCCATGGTGTCAGCTGCTCTCTCTCGGATTCACTGGACTGATCTCCGACCCATCAAGGAGAACCGTGCACCCAATACCAACAAAAGCCCCTCGTCTCGCGAGATTACGGCTGCAAAAGAGCAGCGTGAGGTTACAGATGTGGGATATTTTTGTTGTGAATTTAGTTTCTCTCACAATTTGGGGCTTAAATGCCAAAATACAGTCAAAGAATTTAACATAAAGAACATGTTGGTGTAATACAAAGCCTGGGAATTTAACTCCTTCCTAAATAAGATGATATGATGGTTTTTTTATTGTTTGTTTTTGTTTTTTTCAAGAGCCACCTCTATAAGACACCATATAATGGGTGGGTTCACTGGGTTCAGTCTGTATGAGACCAGAGCTCCTGTTTAAGGTGGTGCTACCTATTTCAACTGCATATTACCTATGTATTTTACCTATAGGCTATTTTTTGTAACATTGCATAATGGTTGGGTTTATATAGGACATACTGTACTTTGCATAATGTTGCATAAGGACTGGCGGAAGTCCAAGTCCTCGACCTCTCCTCACGTACACATGCATTTGTTTTGCCACATGTGGCCAAAGTAGGTGTGTTTGATCCAAGTGTTGCCACAACCCACTACTTACTGTACACAGCCAAAGGAAGTACATTTACTCAAGTACTGTACAATATTGAGGTACTTGTACTTTTCTTAAGTATTTCCTTTTTCTGTTACTTTATACTTCCACTACATTTCAGAGGAAAATATTTATTGCTGCAACGATTAGTCAATTATTCAATTAGTCAATCGAAAGAAAATTAACTGGCAACAATTGTAATAATTTATTGTTTTGAATCATTTCTGAAGGAAAAAAATGCCCAAATTATCTGTTTCCAGCTTAGTCCTATATGAAACTGAATATGTTTGGGGTTTTTGACTGTTGGACAGAAAAAAACAGACATTTGAAGATATCACCCTGGACTCTGGGGAACTGGGATACACATTTTCCCATGTATAATAGTCCAATAGCTCCACTACATGTATCCGACAGCTTATGTATATAACTACCCAGCAGTATATAAAATTGTTTAAATTATATATATATATATATATATATATCTTGCATTTTGGGGCTACTTTTGTGGGCAGTTGAATAATGGATTGTAACATAACAGGTACATGGATGGATTACCCAACAGGTCTACCAGGCAGAGCCTGTGTTTAAAGTGACGATTACCAACATTTGTCCTGGAAAGTCAAAATGGCTCAGTCAAAAGAAAAGACATCGTAGTCACTGAGCATCTGTCAATACTGAGCACGATGAGATATTTATTTTTATTATAATTTTGTTGCTGCTAGTTAAAAAGGCAGAGTTTTACACATCTGTGCCAATGGGGCCGACAATGTCATAATTCATACATAAATAGGTGAAAGTTGAACTTGACTTGAACACAACGCTGCAGCTTTGATGCATTTCATTACTTTATTCATGCACTACTCCACATGTTTTACAACACGGCATGGCTTTTACCAACACCATGTCTGTCCATTAGTTTGAAAAAAAAAAATAATACAGTACATCATGCTGAAAGATAACACAGCCAAAACTCATTATTTTAAAACAAATACTTTAGGTCAACATTTACACATTACCAAAGGTGTCACTTAACATCTTTGTCATCTCTGGACAAAATGTGCTATAGTTACTGTAAGACTGAAACCATTAATATGATGGTAAGTGTATTAAGACGTTTGGATAACAGCTGTATGTAACCTGACAATCTTAGGCACACGATGTTCATGAGTATTCACATCTATTTGCTACACACTGCACTAAACTGAACCAGATTAAACACAGATCAAACTGTCCACATGAGTTCACAGTTTTGAATTAAAGGAAAGCACATTTAACTCCCATATTCCTTCTTTTTCAGTTACAAGAAAAAGCACTGGTAATGCATGCTTTGATTATACATCTGTTGCCAATATATGTATTTATATTTCAAATTATGGTTTTAATGATTGTATATACACAACTTTTCTTGCAAGGCATATAATTCTCTTCCAGTATCCAGGGTGGCTAAGTGTCAAGTAACAAACTCAAATCAGGCCTGCACTGTAAGGTAAAGTGAACGTGGAATGCTGAAAAGAAATATCGCTTTAAGGCCTGGAAATATTTTTTTAAGATCTTGTGAAATGTTAAACAGATCAACAGATTCTGACTCTGAAATGAAAATAGGCATGTAACATGAGAGGGGGATGAACTGCTTTTGGGACAGTGTAAAAAGAGGAAAAAATAAAGTTACAGTGATGTTATGATCATATAGTCTAACAGATTTAACTTCTTATTGTGCACTAAATAAACACTATGCATCATACTAGCTTACATGATCTGATAAACTGATGCTTGGAAGTGACAGCTCAGTGCAAGGTCACTCACTTAACTTTCGAACATGGTTACAGGATTTTGTTTTTAAATAAAAACACAACTGGAAGTTGAAAGGCAAATTTCTGGTTAATATAATTTTGTGATTTTGTCTTTGGAAGCTAGAGTTATAATCCTTAAAATTCAAAACCATTTTTCGTATATGGCAACCTTAAAGTTTAGTATTCAGCACAGTTGGCAGTATAGGTTAATGCAGTCGAGGCTTGTAACAGTTAATATACAACTCCTGCATGCATAATTACCTACTGGTAAGTTGGCTTTTCTCTATAGGGCATTTATTTTGTACATTTATACAAGCAGACACACACACATGATGCGAATCACTCACACAAACACACATACACAGTGTTCAGTACATCCAATTTCAGTATGGATTAAAAAGTTGGATAAAAAATATATATATGTATATATATTAATTTCCAGATGGGTTTCTAAGTACCCTGCTTCATTATGTAGTGCACAGGAAGATAAAGACACTACAGTATAAACATATGCACAAAACAAACCAAGGACAAAGACGAAAAGCTAGTCTCCTGTCAGACTTTCTTGATCGAGTAGAGCACAACATGAGGCAAAGTGCAACATCCAGTAACATCAGGCGGTCCTCTCCAGAGTTATGCATCTTTCACATCCGGCTCCTCGTCCTGTTTGCGCTCAGTCATTCGGGCACATCGTGGACAAGTTGTGGAGTTGTCATAGTAACAATCTCTAAAGAGACATATGAAAAAACACCAACAATTTTGTTACATGGTACGCAGTGGTGGAATGTAACAAAGTACATTTACTCAAGTATTGTACTTAAGTACAAATTTGAGGCACTTTGCTTGAGTATTTCCATTGTATGCAACTGCATACTTCTACTCCACTACATCTCAGAGGCAAATAATGTACTTTTTACTCCACTGCATTTTCTGACAGCTTACTTTATTTACTTTTCAGATTACAATTTACCCCTCCTGTCCAGTGAAAACCATGTATCTCCAAATTTGTTGATTCTGAATTTGTATGTTTCTGATAAACTGAAGGATTATTGTTCCTTTATGGGTTGAGAAAATTCCCCTACTTCTTAAACTAAATAAACCATTTAAAACCCCTCTTGGATTATCTGGAAAAAGCATTATCACAAAACTGAAAACAGACCGTTTTTCTTCTTTTCTCATGAAAATTTGACTTCTTAGAGATACGTGGTTCTCACAGGACAGCGACGCAACAAACATATGATAATCTCATAGACCATAATGCACTGCTGCGGATTAAACTACCCAACAGTATATAAAGTGGTTAAAATGAACTCAACTTTAAACATCTACAGCAGTAAAATGCAACATACACATTAATGCAGCAGTAATATTAATCCAGAAGCATCATATAATAGTAAAACACTGACAGGGAACATTTTACTGCAGAATGAGTACTTTTATTTTTGATACTTTAAGTACACTTAGCTAATAATACTACTTACATATTTTTACTAAAGTAAGGTTTTGAATGCAGGACTTTTACTTGAAGTGGAGTGAAGTGAAGTGAAATGAAATATCATCATATTAATGGTGTCCATTTGGGTAATGTGTTGTTTTGCTATCTACAATATGTTGAGAGGGACAAACTCATTAATGCCTTTCTTATTTCTGTGTATGCAGTTTGCTAGTATGTTAACTGGTGATCTCAGACTACATTAGCCCAATAACTGAATGTCTTAGGACTATTAGTAGCTCCACTCAAAAGGTGGGAAAAACACCTTTTTCAGCGCTGAGGCTTTAATATTTTGTACCCGTTACTGCAATGCTATATTTATGCTATATGCTATATTTTTCTTCACAAGTGTTTTCATATATACATTTTAAACTCCTAACAATCACATCATTTGCTGTATTTTTCAGTCTGACTGGTTGTTGGTAACTAACCTGTGGAAGACAGCAGAGCACTCGTGGCAGACGGAGGTGTGACTGTCAAAAGGGAACAGGATGTCTCCTTCTTTACACAGCTCACACACAAATCCTTTGGCCTGACAACGCTGCACACGCACAACACACACATGCACAATGGGACAGAAAGTCAGGGTTTCAGTCAGCTTATATGTTTTTTAATCATTTAGCAAATAATGCAACCGTCAACAAGTGCCTATTGCCTAATAGTGGATACTACAAGATTGTGTGACGCATACACAAGCAATAAGCTTACTAACAATGAGAAGTCAGTCGTATTGTTCTTTGTGCTTCATGTATGAGCTCACCTCACAGTCTAGTTTGATGTGCTTAGCAAATGTGGTGTGGATCTCTGTGAGCGAACAGCTGAGTCTGCCGCTGGAGATGTCAATCAAATCCTGTAGTGAGTACATGTCATCGTTCTCCACAAAGTGCTGCCGATCTTGTAGCTGGGGAACACAAGTACAAAAGAAAACTATTCATGAAAATGTGTCATTTCATTGTGAAAGGTATGCAACCTGCGTACCACTGGGCCAAACCTTGCTGAGGGAAAATATATTAAATCATTTCTTGAGATTGCACCAGCCAATAAACACCAAAGCAAGGACTAAAAAGTTTTTTTTCGAAACTTTGGTGAACATATATTACATATATTTTTGTCTGTTGGAAAAACCTTTTTAACAATTTCACAAATATCAATGTACATGTTGCCAAGTTCTGAAATACTAGGAGGACAAATTATATATATTTATATATTATAAGTATTTGAACTGACACTGAACTAACAAGAATAGTCAAGTCAGGTTTACAGTATTTGTATCAATTAATATCACACACACTGTCACAATTTTACATCAGGAACCTTTCCCGATGCAGCCCAAACTCTTCACTTCCACCACATGGTGGTGCTGTTGTAACATATTACTTATTGGTCTCAAATCATCTTATCATGCCAGTGTTAAACTGCAGCATGCAAGGTCAATTAAATTTGTAAAAAGGTGCTGACCTGTAGTAATAGCCGAGCCTCCATGGCCTCCTTACAGGTAATAAAATAGGGTTTCATCAACAGAATATCTTGACGGAGTTTCTGTAAAGGAAAACCGACACACACAAACACACACATTAATGTCAGTCTCACTTAACGCACAGAGCTGCACTTAATTTCCAATCTCACCGCATGTGCTAGCAGTACTCCATACAAAAGCTGTTTGATTTTCAGCATAATAGCACCTGATGCAAAACATAGTGATAAAGTGCTAAAATGGGTTGGGTGACAACTGTAAGAGTGACTATAATGAAGGTGTCATGTTAAATGTTAAATTAATTTAGATCCCTTCTAAAATCCAGGCTTAAATTGAGAACACAGCTGTCAGGGATAAAAACATAATTTTTGCTTCAACCTCCAATATTTTTTGCCTCCAAAGAAAAGGTGAAGCTACCCACCCGGATCTCGACCAGTTCCTCCACGAAGTTGAAAAGCAGCGGGTTGATTTCTTTCAGCCTCAGCACAGGTCGTGATATCATCAGGGCCAGGTAGCGCAACGAGGAGCGACAAACCTGAAAAACAAACACCCTGTCAGAACACGCTGGACATGCCCACATGAACACACTCACACCCCTTTCATACCAACACAGTGACGTGGGTTAAACCTGCATTGGTGGACAGCCTGAATAGCTCAATGCGCATCGTCCGACCTGGATTCGCAAACCTCCTTATGACCTGGGCTGAACTTGAAAGTGGGTCAGATGCTCACTGGCTTTCATAAACTGGCATTTCTATCAGAGACAGGAATGTGATTTAATGTTACTGATGTTTAAGCAACATTAAGCTGATTCCCCTTGAGAAATTTTGTAGCAAAAACATAATAAAGACTTGTGTTTTCATGGGCTGTGTAGCACTCATGACTTTGAAATGTCAAATTAAGTTCATCTGATGCTTCTGTAATATAATTATGTGTAACTCTAATGCTTAGCAGTAACATTTCTAAGAGTACAGTTGCAGATTTGAGTCTCTTTCAACAATTACAATCAAGTACAATGACATACAGTATGACAGCAGCCTCATCAAATGCCTCAAATGCTGCTTTAACACGTGTTACGTAAACCCACAACATACACTCCTGTTTGAAATATACTGTATATACATATAACTTGACAAGAAGTCTCATAGATTGATTTATAAAAAGATGAAGGGATATTTTTACATGCTGGGTGTATTTTGTTATGGCTGTTGAGGGTACCTTGCGTGGTTCAAACTCCCAGTTGTGGATGACACGAGCTGGGACGATGGCTGTGTCATTCCAGTGGCACGTGCTGCAGTAATACTGGCCTGTGTAATCACACTGTCTGGCTTCACTCGGCACGCCCCCTACAAGATAGATATGGTACAGTACAGTCAAACTATGAAGCTAAAAGAAATATGTGATTAAATATGCAGTATTTAGATATGTAGTAAAGAATAAAGATTTCCTGAAAATTATGTTGCACATCAACACTCAATTTTTGTAGCGCAGTAATGTCTAGTCAGCAATTTCCAGATGGCTGTAAAGTAACCTTGTTTACAACTGCGTGCACATGACATCAAGCAAACTTCAGTTCAATCAGTTAAAATCTGCCTACATTTTGGTCTTAGATCCTCTGTTTCCCTATTTCAACCATCAACCAACACAATAAATTTGTACTCACTCAGTGAAATAGGTGTGCGACATTCTGCACAACGGTAGTCTTGCCGGTCTAGTCCTATCTCAGGGCAGATGCTGAGCTCGTACTCTGACTGGTGGCTGACCTTTGACCTGACACAGGGCTTGGTGATCATGTTCATACACTTACTATGGCAACGATAATAGCAACCTGAAATAAGAAAGGGACAATCATGTGGCATGACAAATTCTTTTGTGCAACGGCATTACCACTATACTCAAAGGGTTTGGCATGAATGGGCTGGTTAACGGATTCGAAGAGCTGCACAAAGATGCTCCCACTGAGTCCGAGTTTACCATTCAGAAAATGGATTCTGAGAAAATTAAATGGAAACCTCACAACATAAAATGAAAATCCAAAAATATTTAATTCCTGCTCTAACTGGCAATGCGATTAAAAGGACAGTCAGTTGAAATGACTTTCCCCATCTCTGATTGGCTGATAGTCGCACATTTTAACACGACAGTATGCACACTGCACATGAACCTTTAAGAAAGTACCATCTGTACCCTGAAAATACCATATTCCATGCACAATGGGATGTTTTACACTTTCTATACTGAAATATCTTTATGGTACTACATCAGACTGATACACTGTATAACGTGCCTCACCTGTGCATGTATACCAAGTCTGGATAAGGCCCCAGATGATAGTGCTACACTTGTCACAGGTCTGTTTCACACTCTTGCTCTTTTCCTTGGAAAAGCGGTGCTCCAGCAGGATTCTCAGATTAGGCTCATCCTCCTCGGGGTCCTTTTAAGGGACAAAGTGCAAAAACAAAATTCACCAAGACCACCAACGCAGCAGTAACACAGTTTATGCACAGCCGTAAAAAACACTGATTACTGCAAAATATGTGCACAATACTAATTTGTGTACAGTGAGACAACACCTCCTCCTAAACAAAATTTTCATATTATGGGTGTTAAAAAATGTGATTTGACCCAAACTCAATCAAATAAATAAAAAATATGCAGTATTTGTACATATCTATTTTTGCATATTTTCATTGCCCTTCTGTTCTCACTGTATGATCCTCCCTGAAGCATCTAAAGACAAATGTCTATTCCCTAGACAAAACTTGTTTGTTCAATTTGCATCAGACGGCAATCCGAAACACAGTTGCATTATTACACAGCATAAAGTGCTCCGGGAGCATTGCATATTAAATTCAGCTGCTTCATGTGATATGGTTCAAGATGACACAATATCAGTAAAGTAACCCTCTATGAAATATGATGTGTATGTATGCATTTATGCTGTAATATTTTTGGTCATTTTACTGTACTCAGCCTGACACGTTGCCAGCATGCCACCGAGATGTTTTATCAGTAATACCACAAGTTTACTGAGCCATTAGGTTGTGGAGAGGAGCCCCTAAAGACAAATTTGTCTTAGGGCCACAAAAATGCTAAGGATGGGGCTGGCTATTGGAAATAAATCAATACACACAAAAACACAGTTCTAAAATGACAAAGAAAATCACTAACATTATATTTTCTATAAAATGCATTCAAATCCTAACTGGACTCTTAAGCAATTGATTGATTCATTGATTTGTTTATTTGAGTGTCCTGCAAGACACTAGACTGTAAGTAATACTGTACTTTTTATAATCTAAAAACCCTCAAGAAACAGAAACTGTGCGATTTGAAACATGAGGAGTTTTTGCAGGTAGTTGCTGATCTCTACAAACTTGTTTATCATCTCATCAGTCTCCAAAAATCAGTCTTCCAATTACCCCTCTGACACTAATCTCCACCCACAAGCATGACTACTCAGCTACAGGCCAACTACAATATAACTGAATTCCCTCTTAATCTACTGCACCCATTAGGTTATTCTAACCTTTAAATTTTCCAAATGAATGCAGAATTAGTTTCAGGAAATGCTTCTCCAGAATACAGTAAAAAAGGCATCCTTCATTTAATACATTTCTATCACAAACAAACATTATTGTACAGCGGCGCATTCCACCAAATCGAAAACATGAAAGTCAAATTAGTTAGTTACGAAGTTTTTTGAAGATTTACTGAGCCAGCACCAACAACTACGATATCATATTATAAACTTCTCCATTCACTCCTCAGTTCCAACCTTAAGCTCCTGCAGTTTGAGACGAAGATGGATAAGTTTCACCACGGTGTCCTTCTGTCTCTCCGAGTGTTCTGGCAGCTCCAAGATCAGCTTTTTACACTCCTCTATGGCCAGTTTCAGCTGTTCAATGTCGGACGCCACAAACGAACCCTGTCACCGGTGCACAAGAGCAAAAGCATGTCTCAACACACAGTGAACAGAACAGGAAGTTCTGCATGTAAGCGCTTTCAAATTTCCAATAAGAAACAGCTCCATATAGTGAAAAAACTATTTGGAGAGGAGGTGGACAGTGGGAGCAATGCCTTACTTACCATAGGCCTTGAGAAGTGGTCCTCAGCTAGACCCAGGTCCATGGTCCGATCTGAACTGTGGGTTCTGGTCTCAGAGAACAGCTCAGGCCTTGATTCTGGAAAGAGGGCAACACGGCATAAAGCGCTGTTCTCCTTGTGAGCACACACACTATGGTTTGGTAAGTGCACTCAGTCATGCATGCTAATTTCACACACATGACTGTGGTCACTCAAGACAATCCCTGCACTCCGACTCAGCACTCAACAAGTCTAGAATAAGAACACAAGCTCAAAATGTACAACTGAAGGAATCACAGGTAATTATCTTATCAGTTCTGCTAACGTGTAACCAAGCCAGCTGACTCCCACTGTGTCATTAAAGCTGCTGCTCACCAAGCTGACTGAACTTTGAAATGCTGATCACTTGAACATTTACATGTTTACAATCAATCTGTTACGTAATCATTCATACGGTATGCATCTAAATCAATTAAATCACAGTGTTAACATTCTTCTTCTACATATGGACAACTACTGCTGCTACTGTCAACTATTTTTGTACGAAACTGTGTTTCTTCAACAAGCTGAATACTGGCTGCTAAATACTCCACTATGTTGAGCAGCTAGTCACTAACTTTGTCTGTCTACCATTTGGTGCTGGACAGGGTACACGGATGTTATCCATTGTTAATATAAAAAATAGTGCAACTTCAACAGGATGTGGGACCAGAGGCTTAATTTAGAAATGAATATACAGCAAAACAACACAAAAGTGGGGAACACTGAATGATGTGTACTATACTAAGAGGACAACATCACCTGTACAGCTTAATGCAATCCAATAAAATAAGTTTGTAATTAACACTACCTTAATAAAGTGTACTGTTTTTGTTAAATCTGTGTAAGAGGTGTGTTACTCTACAGTAATTTTCAAGGCTGTCGTTTGTAGTGTTGTACCGAACTGCATTACTTTGAAAGCAGTTAGTGTTTTACAGTCCCCCACTACCATTACACAGCAACACCTTTAAAAAAAGAAAAGGTTTGATCAGCCTCCCTTCTTTACTCAATCTCAGGTTTCATTTTTGCCAAGTACATTTTTTGAGGTTTTGTTTGTCTATGTGAAAATATTAAAAAGGAAAAGGAAGACAACGAAATAAAAAATGGCAATGCGATATACAGAACATGGTCAACCCAAGTCTGTATGTCAAATAAAATCTGTGAGAAAAAGACACTCAGATCAAACCTACAAGGTATCAGCAGTGTAGACTGAAATTATTAAGGATGATGACAGACATTTTGATTTGGAAAGTAAAAAAAAACACAAAAATGTAGGCCTTAGATTTATAATCTTTCAAATGATATGTAGTAAACCACTCTAATCACATATCTTAACAAACTCTCCATATTACTGAAAAAGTGCAGACAAATTTTGTTACCTGCATACACCTCAGAACAAAACATGTTGAGTGAATTCAGCTTCTCAGTGCCAGACAGAGAGAGGACAATGAAGCAGAACAACGCAGACGACACCGGTGAAATCAGCTCAGCTAACAGTGTGTCAGGCTTGCCTTTCAAAATTATTGTAATCAAACAAACACTTCTTTAATTCCCAAATCCTAAAATACAGGAAGTGTTAC
This sequence comes from Oplegnathus fasciatus, assembly GCA_003416845.1. Classification (NCBI taxonomy): domain Eukaryota; kingdom Metazoa; phylum Chordata; class Actinopteri; order Centrarchiformes; family Oplegnathidae; genus Oplegnathus; species Oplegnathus fasciatus. The sequence goes on from NTHP01000039.1 coordinate 807,925, forward strand.
TGAAGTACTGCTTACACTTATGCTTTTCGTTTCCTCTGGTTCAGCCACAGTACTTCCAACTTCCTTTTCTATGAGCTTAGAGTTACTTACAACAGTCCAGTGTCCTTGTTCTTTATGTATTAGGATGATCTGTTCTAGACTAGATGAAAACTGTTCAACCTGTGTAAATATGTGAGGGAAATAATTTGTCAAAATCAGTTTCACGAGGGAGTGACTGCCAAATACAGTGAGTGAGCCATAGTGACATGATCTCAGCACCTAGCTGCCTCACTGTGTCTGGCACTGTAAGTTTACATCTGCAAGTGACATTTAGAAAAGCAGAAATCACGACCTCAGAAAACACCTCCCACTGCAGCACCCGTCTGTTCAGTAAGGGAAATATCAAGAAAATGTATATATTAGGCAGATTATTATACCACATTTCCACCCATAAATCAATTTTATCTTTATCCTAATGTTCCTGCAGTGAACGACTCAAGGAGAGCTGATTATTTTATCCTCCTCATGACAGACCACAGACAGGAAGCATGTGTTATTTTCACACAACAGTGGCTAATAAAATCCCAAATTAATTGACCTCTATTCACAGTAAACCAAATCTTTTCAGGGCATAACAGAATATTGAAGCGTTGGCTGGAGGTCCGCCAAAGTAGACAAGACACACTTCCTAGCCCAAGTCCAAAATTTTTCCAATTAATTATTATCATAATTATTATTTTCAGTTAATTTCTGTGATGATTGCTGATGCACTGGAAAGTGAAACGGGGGTAAAACAGAGTTGTGTTGTGCTCGAGTCCTACTCCATGTTTTTTAGCAGTTCCCTCTGTTGGAATACATCATATGACATATCAGGCCCAGCTGCAGTCTCGGCTAATAATGCTCTTAACCAGCTTTTTCTTCATGAGGTCTTTGTGACCACCAGAGAAAATAAAGTATATAGTATAGTATATATATATAGTATATAGTATATATGTATATATATTGTTTTCCGTGAACTGAGCTACAGGTGTGAAAGTGACGTTAAAGTGAGGTCACATTCTACACTTGAGATGTCATGATTTGCCTGTGAAGAGCTTCAAACTTTACCGTGCTGTGGGGGCGTCTTGCCTCCTTGGGGACCATCTTCTTCCTCTCCGCGATCAAAGGGATTGAGGCGGGTTCGGCGGAAAAGTGCAAGTCTCTCATCATACTCCATTTCATCGGCTACATCTAAGGAAGACAAAATACATTACAGTCACACTAGTTAATTTCTCTTCTCTTGTGTTTGTGAACTGAAGCAGGAAGGATGACCATGGTTGTCTTTTAATGGATAGCTGCATGCAATGTGTTCCCATTCAGATCCCAATTCAATTGTGCTGCCGCTGACCAGTTAACACGTCTTTAAACCTGGCTATAATATAGACAGACAAAGTGTTTTCACAGGCTGAGTAGGACTCCCTTTGACTAGTAAATTGAGTTTGACACTGACACCTCTTTTTTTTTGCTACAAATGCTCAAATTGACTGGTCCACAGCTCTTTTAAAAACAAACATAGCATGACCAAAACATGGACTATTTTTCACAACCACAATAAGAGTTCAATGGAGAGTGGTCTGCAATAGACCTGAAGTAGCTAAATGATAACAGGAAACCTTCAACTTTTAATGAGTTCCCAAAACGCTGTGGTACATGAAATGAAACCTATGCATTTTACATTATGCTAAAGTTTTCAGGATGCATGTCAATTAAAATGGCACACAAATGGAAACCACAGTACTCAGATGAACGATTCACTATTCAGATGGAGAGTAACAACACTGTCACTCAGCAGGCTGCAAAGCTGGTTAACAGGAAGTCACTTCTAAACAATGACCCAAAAACATTATCAACTTGTTATCATACATTTTATCATCGAGCTCAGCACATGGGGTCAAGCAAGAACACACTGCAAACACAGTTTGAAGCCTCACCTCACCAACTATAACAAATCAGAGCTGCTGTTGACAATCCTCTATGAAGCGGTAACCTTGGTTAAGCTTCAAGCATCACTGCTAAACATGTAGGATATTGAATATAATCAAACACAGCTATGCCACCGATTTAAAAAGGGCACATCAACACAGATGTCAACAGCCGGCTAACGTTAGCTAGCAAGCTAGCGTTTCAAAACAAACCACTCATCTGTTTTGATGCTAATGTTAGCTAATTTAACGGCTCGGTCTGGTCACAAGCTTACCCCGTTGTTGACCTTATTTATCATCAAGGAATCGGCAGTTGTAAAATACGGTCTGCGGTCGACGCTTGTAGTTAATAAGAGCAGTTCTGCCCGTGTTGTTTTGTCTCTGTCATCAGCAACATCACAAGGCAAAAGGCGTCAGTCAGCCATTGTTAAAACATCTATTTCCGGCTAGTATTTTCAAAATAAAACCCCTCGTGACTACCATGCAGTAGCATTGTGTGATTAATTCCAGGAAATGAAGAATACTTTTGATAACTTAGCTGTATTTAATATAAACATTAAATAAAAAACTTAACGCCTCTGTCTTTTGTCTCAATGTGGCATATGTAAGGAACATTAGCTTATATGGAGGTAATGTTTGATGCCTTTACTTTGAAAATAAACGTACCTTACGTTCGGTCTTTTTCGCTTTCAGTGAAATCTTAGGTACCTTCCAAGTAACTTCCTCAGACATGAAAAAACATCACCTTCAAAGTGTACATGTCATGCTAGGACTTTCCTTTCCTTAATGCATTGCAGCTAGTTTCCAGGACATCCAGTAATAACTGCAGATTGAATTAGAGAGTGCACAGATGATAAAAATGGAAATTTCATATCATGGTATCAGGGTATTCAGTATCACATTTCAGGCACGATGATCAAGAAAATCAGTTAAACAACAAATAGGATGAATATAGTTGGCCTAATTGCTAGTGAAAATTATTGTCTCATTGATTAAAATTAAACTGTTTCTACAAATGTCCTTGAAGTTATAATCTCGGAGATTTTCATTTTGTTGTCTTTCGCGGCACCTATGGAGATAATTGGTAATTGCAGGTGTGTTTTTGTACCTCACTTCCCAGGTTTGATCGTCTGTAGTCATCGACCCTTTCTTTGTTTGTTCGGCCATAGTAACTGTTTACTCGCAACGCTAGCAGAGACCGGAAACAACAGTACACCACCTCACACACAGGTGAGTTGAAGAGCGAGTCTGTTGCGTTAAAAGTCTTGTTAAAAGCCAAACTGTGCGCTGCTTGTGATTTTTCCGGGAAAGTCACCACCGACACCCGGGTCATAATACTGCAAATGCAAGGGCTTTCATCAGTGGGCCATAGGCTCAATCACCATTGTGTTATCTCATTCGGCAATAGATGGTGATTTAACAGACATTTATTTAAATGAAAATCTTCGAGATTATATCTTTAATTATAGATTTATATCTTTATCAGTTATGTAAATGGATTTCTATCTGTCTGAAATAAGGTAAGGTAAGGTAAGGAAAAATTAGTTCCCTCCGCAGGCAATTGAAATTCAAACTGGAGTTTCCTGGGCTTAAACAGGGACAAAACAGGTTTGACACTGTTTGGCTTCCATACCAATTAGTCTGGTGATGTCACCAACCTGAACGGTTTGTAAGATATAACATCAATACATATCAACTCAATACAGCAAATGCAGTTTGTGGGTTTTATGGAAATTCCATAAAATGACACCAGTTTGTCATATTGTCTGCCATGCTGTATCTCCAGTGTAAACATACTGCAATGACCACTTGAAATAAACTGTTAACTGACAACTCAGGCAATGTATTCATATTATATCATATACTGTATATCTATGAGTTAGATGTTTATGGAACAGCAAGTGCAGAACCATGGCTTAGCTATGTGACCTACAACAACCAGGGACTGACCTGTGGGATGAATGGATTCATTATCTCCACTGAAACTGAGTTTTTCTAATGAAAATACTTAAGGACTTCATGAACACATGAAGGAAAAGAAGTTATGAGGTTTGGAAGCTACAGGGGATCTCATGCATGTTAAGTTTAATGTGTAAATATCCTCACCAGCAGCTGACAGCATTCAGTGATTTTTCACACTAATGTGGTCAATACTGATTTTAGAAAATACTGACAAACATGATTATTTACAGCAGACGGGCAGTTCCTGGAAGTTGTAAACGTGGGGGTCACATTGGAGCTTATATTTAGAGCATCACACAGAGTAGAAAGAAAGAGAGCATTATGGCTATAGTACATACATAACATGGAAAAGACAGCTCTTAAAACCAGACCAATTAATGTAAAGATCAATGGATCAATGTGAAGCCAAGTAGTCTTAGTTTTTTTTAAATATATTTTACTTGTGTCCATTCCTGAGGGTCAGATCATTGGTTTCTGGTCATATGGATAACCTTGAACCCTTTTAGCTTCAGTGTGTTTGTTGTTTGGACGGCAGCTGTGGAGATTTGTCTTTGCTGTGAACAGAGCCGCTTTGTCCGGCAAAATGAAAGGAGGAATGCATAACCCTAACTGTAAGCATGCTTCTCCCTGCAAATATCACAGGCACACTTTGGCCATCCTTTGGGCTAATCAGCGATAATTACAGTCAAGTGACATGTCTATGTCTGCATCCTTATTTAGTGTTATTTACTTCATTGACAAAGATGGAAAGTCTTTAATAGTGTTTGTAAGGGATTTAAATATGACTGTAGCCCATGTAACATACAATGATTATCCTAAACTCAAGTTTATGATAGCATCACAAGTTTGGCCAAACTGCCGGAGGGTATTTGCCATCATGTTCTTCAGACAAGCACATCGAGGCACAAGACACTCCTGCCTTTGACTTTAACAGTGTACTAACAGATAGGTGTCTCTCTCTACCTCTGATAATCATCATCAATTAGCCAACTGGCTAAGTGCCCAGTATGGAGGACCAACCCTGACTTTCTAGGATTTTGGCTTTAACTTATCATTACAAAGTAAATGTTGATTGCACAATGTAATGGCTGTAGAGTAATGACACCATCGGCGTTGGTTCTCTATAAACGTCGCTTTCACTATGCAATTCTGTCTGCCACTGGTACGATCGCCTGGGAAAATTAAGGCTTGAATTACGGCACAAATGAAGCCCGTCAACTTTTTTTTTTCCGTTTGGGGAATATATTTGTGGTGGGCCACCAAACATAAGTCTTTTATTATGAAACAGTGACACGTTTTCATTCTGTAGCTTGTCAGGGTACATCTCATAATAATTTGTTAGGTGGCCAACCTCTTTTTATTGTCTTATTGGGGGGCGACAGAGCCTTCCCTGAAACTCTCTCCCCAAACACATCCGAGACTGCACTGATCTCAGAACTGCTTTTAATGTGTGATTAATGTTGTGTGCTTTAATTTTTTCTTAGCTTTTGTTTTAGTGTTAGTAATGTTTTAATGTGTTGCCTTCTTTGACCATTTTAACTGTTAGGTGTCTTTGAGTACCATGAAACGTGCTCTACAAATAAAATGTATTATTATTATTATTATTACTATTATTATTATTATTATTACTAAATGATAAATGTGGAATATTGCACAGGCAAATCTGATGACACACTACTTATATCTGCGTACGCTCCATTTTAGTTGCATTGAGTACACTACCTAAATAAACTTGAATAACGTTACTTGATTGTTACCAGAATGAAGTCAGGCTGGCACCGGAGACAGTGATAACATATTTTCTGTGCGTGTCCGTGTACGATGTCTCTGTTGCGCAGTTTCTTTCATTTTGTAAAAACATAAAATAACATGCCAACCCATCTGCTTTCAGGTCTCCATTATAGACTAAATGAATGAATAAATTTGCGCTTTTTCTCCTACTCCCCCCTCCACCCCGACGCCAACCCCTGCTGTAGTTACTTGTTTGCGCGAAGCAATAGTCAAACTATGTTATTATTCAATATAAAATCATGACAATTTCACTTGACCTCTTCAATGAACATGCTTCTTTCTTCTCTCTTATTTTCAAAGTGGGGTTGATCATTTTTTCACAGAAATTTGGAAACAAATGCAGTGTGTCCTGTGTTGTTGGTAGTTGCTAGGCTCTGAGGCAAATGGAGAGCGATCTGGTTGTCTTTGTCTTATATCTTGTATGTCTTTTTTATCTCTTTTTATTTCTACGGACCCTCTTGTGAGTCTGAAATAAAGTTTGAATTGAAATTAATTGTCTTTGTGATAGCGGTGCCAACAATGATACCACTAGGAAACGCTGGGGGGTGAGGGGTAGGTAGTTGAAAAGTTGTCTATTGCCACTTTAAATGAAAATAGTCAATGTGAAAAGAAAGTATGAATTCAATCATTAAAAATAACTAATAAATTACACTAAACTACACTAAAATTCAAATTCAGATTCAACATTTATAGAATCGTTTCTTAATTTAGTTGGCATTTCATTTATGATTTAATATATTTAAAATCTATTTATAAATGTAGCCGATTCTATAATTCGTTTATTCATTTACAATATTAAGGTCAAGTTTTTTCCACTGTCCCAAACAAAATCAACAGAGCTGTCAAGTACACAGACTGGATCGTTTACACTTTTAAAGCAAATATTCATTAGAAAACACACTTTTAAATGTATGTGAGGAAGTTAATATTAATATTAACCATTGCACTTATCATTTTGTTATTATTATATTAGTATCTGCTTTAAAACGCATGGCTTTCTTAAATCCATGTACACATAATGCTTTTTAATTGAATTTAACACATCCCTTACTGTTGGTGTCTGCTCTCGGAATTAGTCTCTGGGCAGGCTGTTACTAGATGAGATGAGCTGTATTAATTAGCACTACGGAGTTATCAAACTCATGTACTGGATTGGCGAAGACCTTTCTGCTCATCAGTCTTCCATAAACTTGACTGCTTCCTGTCACAAATATGATGTTAGAGCATTGTAGAACAAAATGAAAGAGGCTGAACTCGACATAGATGAAAGATGTAGTGATTTAGGAGAGGTCTCATATGAATTATTGAATCAAGAGCAAAAATTAGTTTTTTTATCTCAATGACTCCTCCATAGTCTGTGGCTATGGGGCAACCTCCCTGCAGCAACTGCCATCTAGAAATTATTATTTGATCAGGGTGACCAATTGTTTTTAGATACAGATCACCGATTATCGCACTGAAGGGTTCTTTATCCATTTTTGGTTTTATTTTTATGTCCTTCATAATCCTCTGAAACAACAAAAACTATGCCAAAAAGTTCCAGGTGAACTCTAATAAACCCAGTAAATTATGAAATTATTAGAATTATAATGAAATTATAATTATTGAGATTTTTAATTTCTTCCTTGAGGACAGGATGAGGATTTATATTTGTTCCAGTAGGAAATCCCCTTCCTTTCAATGAGTTATTTACAGCACAGATCATGAGTTTAAAAACTGAGCTTTTCAAAAACGGCTCTTTTGTGTTATATGTCAATGGCCCTTTTGTCTGCTGGGAGCAAATGTTGTATTGCAGTTTTTTCTATTAAGCAGAAAAAAAGTGTTCATGTTGATTGTAATTATGTCAAAGTTCAAGGACATGTAGTTGAGTTGATGTCTTCTGTCTTGGCTTATCGTCTATTGCAGAAAAACTGTAAAGGTGTAATGAATTAAGATTTTTTCACATCTGAAACCATGGACAGGAGTCATAATTTCATAGTCCTGTATATATCTCCTTATGTGGCACCTCTGACAAACCCTATGGTGTTAACTGCACAGCTATTTCCTAAAGAAATTGCAGACTCTTATCTTGTTAGTGTGCACATGAATGAGGCCTTTGGTTTTGGATATTTGCAGTGCTTGAAGTGGAAAAAAATAAGTACCAGTACTCCCTTTATTCACATGTTGGTGTGTGTATCAGCCGGTATCAGCAATCATTCAGTATTACATTCTGAATTTCTACAGGGAATAAAAGATACTAGCTATACTTGCTGATAGTCACATGGTGTAACTTAGGGCCCTATGAAATCTGTTTTAATTTCTTCCAGATTCCGTTTTATTTTTTCCTAAATTCTGTGTTTTCTGTTTTAATTCCTTTGAATTCTGTGCTTTACTATTTAAGCACATTTTGTCATCAGAAAGAGTGTCTAATCATTAGAGTGAAAACAGTGAAGTTATTGAACATTTTCCCCACCCAAAATTCCCCCAATTTATGCAGAAGCCTTCTCCCCCCCCAAAAAACTAAGTGTTGCAGTAACCAACAAGAGAGCATTGGTGTGTGAAGTGATTGTGGTGACGCTACACTGTATAAGAGTGAAGTATTCGGTCCCTGCGCACTCTTCTCACAGCCGGCTGTACAGAGACCAAGGTTATCTGTCCAGCTCTAGGGCGGCTCGTTTTGATGAAAATTGTAGCTCGATGTCTATGTTACGGTTGGAATGAGTTATTGATCCGGGAAAGTTCAAATCTGTGAATATATTTCCAACTTTACCGAACTTGTATTCCCGGCTGAATCCCTGGATGTGTCACACAAACGAAGCACTTCTGCATCAACATGAAGCTCTGTTGTTTCCTCGCCTGACTCTGTTCGTGTTCTCTTTGCGCCCCTTTGGATCCAGGCCAACATTATTTTAAGGTTAATGTAACATTACGTAGACTAGCCGCCGACAGAGAAAAGCAGGCAGGCGAGAATGGGAACAGGTGTCGCAGTGCATCACGGGGGACCCATTACGTCAAATAAATCCCGGTAAATGAATCGCCCAAAGAACCTGATATGGAGAGGGCAGGAAAGAGTACAGATGTTACACCAAATTCTGTGACCTGAGTGCTTCTGCAAATGTATTCTGATAGCTGTCACATAGGTTTATGGTACATCGATGGGATTGGGATTGGTAAAGACCATTGTGGATGGTATTTTAAGTATGTGACAAGGTATGATAAAACATGTACGTAATGGCAATACAACTGGAATTTACATTGGGGTCACAGAATTTGGTGTAACACCGGACCTAGTGAGAAGCGTCTGTGCGCAAGTAAAAGTCACCAAAGAGTAAAATGTAGAAGTGCTGATACTGCGTAGTACCGGCCCACGTCGAGCACTGGATATTTGGTCTCCAAATAACTAAAACAACCTGCTAACCGAGCATACTATGTAATAACAAGAGGAAAAACCATGGAAAATATATTTATCAATAATAAGGCTACAGTTATCATTGATTATTAGTTCTTTTTGTTGTTTTGACCTCTTTATTTCAGACAAATAACATGTAAACAATTTCAAGGGTTACATATTTGTTTCTTTTATAAAATAACTGTACAACATTTTACTCAGTTTCAAGTTAACATGAGATGCATGTTATGTCTCATAGTAGTTTATACGTAGTTTATAAAGATTCATATAGCAGATACCAGACAACCACAATGTACATTCACAATCCTCTGTAACCTAACCCCAACTCTTCAAAAATACAGACAATAAAGTTATGGTATTAAAACAAAAAATATCGTTACAAATACTACTACTGCTACTATATGACCGCATTTCAGCTTTTCTGAAGGAAAAACGGTCAGATAGAGTCTAAAATGTAGGTCCCATTTACAATAAATCCTTAGGATCAATAAGAATAGGATAACATAAAATAAAATGATAAAAAATAAAACAAAATAGTAAGCTTAATTTCCAGAGCCATGGGTTACATCTTAAAGTACATTTGAGGAAAAACCAATCTTTTGAAATAGTTAATAAAGTCTAGGCTGTCTTTTGTCGGTTACATATAGGCCTAGCTCCTGAACTTCGTCAGTCACATAGACAAAGAAGTATTAATTGCTCTAATAGCATCTATTAGTATTTTACAAAAACTTCCCCGCAGGCCATCAGGCCCAATGTCTCGTTTCATTAAAAAAAAAAAACAGGCTCCTAATCTTTTTTTTGCACATTTCAGAAAACCACACAAACTTCCAGAAATATATCTTTGATATATCTTCTTTCATAAACGCTCCAGGGCATCAGGCCAAACACCAAGCCAGGCCGTTCATGTGATTTTGCCCCTTCTTTTTTTTTTCCTTCAGTCACCCTTCAGACATTTATTTATTTTTGGGGGAGTAATTCACATACAATAACGCCACCAAACAGACAGCAACAAACATTCCTGTCATTAGAATTAATGCTTTCCTTTTTCGGTGCATGTGTTGCGCAAATATGGCATTTATTTTAAAACAGTAGGAAATGGAGGGGAAGTCCAATGCAGGGGCCCAGACGTGAAAATCACCAGACCTCACGTGGTAATTACCTCTCTATAACTCATCACAATATCTCCAAAGCACTGACTTGAGCTCCCTAAGAGATAAATCCAACTTCTGACACAATGCGGAGACATTTGTTCATTAACGAGCAGGCTCACCAAGCCGAAATTATGTCTCACTGACCGTGTGCTGAAACAAATGCAGGCACACTACACTATCTTCAAGTTTGAATTCAATGAAGGATGAATAATTTAGAATAATTTAACATGTTTCCAGTGCAGGTTTCCAGTTTCTTCTCTTAAAAAATGTCAGTAGCTTTTAAAACCAGAGTTAAAACAGATCACATATTTCGACCTACACAAAGAGGCACTTTATATACAAGAAAATCCAAGCTGGTTTTTATAATAAATAAACCCGCAAATACAACTGGAGCCACGGTGGAAATAATCATAATATCCACAATGGGATGTACAAAAGTCTTTATCAGGGATAAAGTCTTTGTTGTGTACAATGTCGCGCATGGGCATCATCTGCCAGTTCAAGCATGCGTCAGTCCCGGCTTACTTTAGCTTCTGACACAATGTAGATTCAGGGAGAAGAGGCAGCCGACATTGTTGGTGACCTAATGCTCTCACTTTCTTCCTAAATGCACGTGGCGTCACACGCCGAAGCACCAAGAGCACAGGACCAGCTCCTGCAGGGTTTTACGCAGCTCCTGGCTCCGGTAGGCGTAGATGAGCGGGTCGATGAGCGAGTTACAGATGATGAGGATGAGGAAAAGGTTAAAGTTTCTGAAGAAACAGTTGCAGAAGGGGCTGGTGGGGCAGGTGAGGATGAGGATGAGGTGGAGGAAGAAGGGGCCCCAGCATAAAATGAAGACCCCGAGCAGGATGGTGAGGGTAATCGCGCCCTTCATGCTCGTGGATTGGCGCCTGCTTTTGTGGAAAGCCACGATGCGCCGGGAATGCACGTGCGCCAGGACGAACATGTGCAGGTAGAGCACGGCGTTGAACACCAGGGTGATGCAGAAGAAGGTCACGAGGCACACTATGACCGCGTTGTCGGTGTGGTACACGATGAAGAGGATGCTGGAGGTGATGCTGGCCAGCCACACCACCACGATAATGGTGATGGCGCGCTGCGTGGTCATGATGCTGTGGTACCGCAGCGCGTAAAAGATGGTGATGTAGCGATCCGCGGCGATGGTGCACAGAAAGGAGAGCGAGGACACCACGGAGCTGCAGATCATCACGTCGATGACGTTGTCCAGGTGGCGCAGCATGCCCGGGTGCACGTCCAGCAGGCCGTGGTCGTTGAGAAGCATGAACATGGTCTCCACCACGTTGCTGACACTTACCAGCATGTCGGACACGGCCAGGCAGCAGATGAAGTAGTACATGGGCGAGTGCAGGTTGCGGTTCTTGATGATGGCCACAACCACCAGGATGTTCTCCACCAGGCTGACGAGCCCCAGCACCAGGAAGAGCTCCTGAGGGATGCGGATCTGCATGCAGCCCAGCGAGTTTCGCTCCCCGGCGGTGGAGTTCGTTTCGTTCTCCTCCGTAAAGTCATTTAACGGGCTGAGGTCCACATGGAGGATGGAGGGGTTGTGCAGGGACCTGTTGGTCATATCCATGTCTGACTGGTTAACAGGCTGTCTTGGTGGATTTTACTGGAGCACAGTACCAAACTGGTTTTCTCTGTGGTTTGGAGGATGCAGCTGTTGTAGTCACACGTTGTCCCCCAACCAGCTGGAGGAATCAACGCGTTGACTGTCAAATAACCACAAAGCGCCCCCTCAGTTTAATGACATGTTATTACTGTTTATTTCAGCCATTCAATAAATACTTCTCGGCTGCTGAGGGAACAGTCAAATTAACGCACCGCAGCAGTCCGGAGAGTTGGACGGAGTGAAGGTGCGTTTCCTCGGCGCGAGTCTTCTTCTTTCCTATGGATGCAACTTGTCCAGCACGGAGACCCATAAAATGTCCTTTTCCATTAAAAAACTGGTCTCACAATTCATGTTGCTCACTCTCACAGGACGCCCGACCCGCCCATCCGCAACAACTGCTTGTATCAGTTCAGACTGATCTGCCCCCCATGGTGACAATGAACAAAGTGCGTGTGGTACCTCGGGAACTGGAGGCTGTGACTTGCTTGAGCATTTCTCAAAGCGATGCAGGATTCTGAAGGACTTCAGGCGACTCCTCCTCTCAAGCAAACGTCAGCTGGGCTGCGGTCGTGTCTCAGTAAAATATGACACGCGCGCATGTTTTGGGGGGAAAAAAGGAAAGGAAAGCAGGACGGTGATGCTTTTGTTTCAGCGTTGTTCATCTCTTACCTCTTTGACATGTATGTTTGAATACATGTTATACAATCTCCCATTATCTTTAACGTTTAATTTGACCAATAATAGTGATGGTAATAGATTCTCCCTCTCAATGAACACCTGTGCGCATCGTGCGCAAAAGTGCGACCGTCACCTGTCAGCCCACCTCTTTGTTATTGCTTTTTTCTGTGCATGAGGTCTAAAAAGCACTCTATTTTGAAATCCTGTATCTGCAGTTAGCCTCCTGCTGTGTCCAATCTAGAAGTTAAATCACTGTTAAAGGACAGCTTCACATTTTTTCAAGTGTATGTTAATACAATACTGACATGCCCATATGTGCATTGAAAAGGTTACTGGTTGCTGTAATTGTTCCTCTTCCTAAAGCTTTTTCAGTGTAAGTGAAGTCAAAGCCAAAGTCCAGATCTGAGTTTGACTCCTTTGGTTTCTTGACCTTGCAGACATGAGATGCAGGATTTATTGACGACACTGTTTAATGTGTTACATTATTGATTTCATAATACAATCTATAGATATAATTGGCTAACACTGCTTAACAATTAACAAAGAATTACAATTTTCTCACTAATTCAGGGAGAGTTTTATATTTACGAACACTGTTTTGCCTTGAAAACAGATCTTTAAAAAATGACCTTTCGGATTCACTGCCTATGATTTCAAATTCCATTCATGGGTGTAGTTTTTTTATTTTCAAAGTATGGATGTATCAAAACTGTAGGCCATAGACTTCAGTCACTTGGCAAGTAAAAAAAATGGGACAGGCTAACATTACGGTTCTGCTTCTCAAAGGAGGTTCACATATCTAAACCTGTAGTCGTGTAAATCTGAGCTCAATGTGGTGACCTGATATGACAGTGGTGCGCATCAACAGACAATTGATCTATTATCGTTTATTCATTAAAAGTATTCTTATCCAGCAAAAATACCAAACATTCTGTGGTCTCAAATGTGAGGATTTGCTGTTTTACTGTTTTATATCATTAGAAACTGAATATATTTGGGTTTTGCACTGTTGTTTGGACAAAACAAGACATATGAAGACGTCACCTTGAGCTCTGGGACCTTGCAAAGGGTTTTTTTTCTGACTAAATGACTACTAGATTAATCAGGGAAATAATCTGCAGATGAATTGAAAAAGAAGAGAATCATTAACTGCAGCCCTGCACACACTTGTTTGACTTCAGATCCTTCATCACTGTGTATTTTTACAGAAGCTAGCAAGGTTGAAAGACATTTTTGCTCTCTTTTTTGGAGCGGTGAACAGAGGTAATTATGTTACTGATTTAGATTTGCTACAGGTCCTTTTTTAAATCATGAGACATAACTCCTAATTCTGACGTTAGAATTAAGTAATGATTCATTGTCTGTGCAGCCATGGGGGCAACACTGGAGCCACATCAGACAGCCTCTGAGCCTCACACACAGCTCCTTCTGAGGCACCGATATGAAAGCCTTTCTATACTGCCGATGGATCACATGAAAAGTTCTCACAACCTCAACCATAGCTCCAGGTAAACTAGGAACAATGACATCATTTGACCATCAAGCATAGTCACACTGTGTTATCATGTGGCTCGCTGAGGGAAAATGTTAGTGTGTGCACAGCTACAGTAGAGGGTGATTTGTTCAGTGTCTCCGATGTTTATGTCCTCTTTGTGACCAAGAAGCCTTTAGATTGACTATAGTTTAATATTTCCTATCTTTAATGGAAATCTGGTGTGCTAATTGTGACTAAGAGACAGAAAAGAGATCCATAAAAATAAGAGCTCCAACTGGTATGCTTATGTGACATCTTCTTGTCTGAAAGGTTTGACAGGAAGACAAAATGAGCATGTCATGAGAGAAATTTTTCCTTCTGCCAGATGAAAAGCATGCAAGGGCTTTTCAGACAGGCAGAGACATCTCACCATCTTACTCCAGGCGTAATTATGACGAAAAACCAGCAACACAAGAGTGAAACACTGGGAAAATGGTGAAACATAGCTTCAAGTGATGCAGGTTAATGATAAATATTTTGTTGACATGTTGCCAGAAGTACAGTCATAGCCTCAGGTTTTAAGTGTAGTGAATCATCCATCATTAAGTGAGGTCATGATTATCTGACTAAGATTGCCAAGGGACATCAAGTTAGGCAAAATTGATAAAATATCTGCCATACTCTGCACTGAACAGAACTTGATGGCCAGCAGCAGACTACTGTGGAAAAAAATCAGGCCAATTCTCTGTACTGTTTTATTGGGTGGAGTAAGCTACAAATAATCAAATATTGGCATGTCAACTCAAACTGAAATGTGAGAATCAGTTCCAAACAGAGCGGGAGTGAGGGAGCGTAACAGAGCAGGAAAACAGCAGACATCCTGCGGTAATGATAAGATTTAGACAAGAATAAAAAACACAGGCTAGAAGCCCAAGAAAATGTGATTCAATTCTCAGACCGCAGTTTTCCAATGACATGACTCTGTGACAAATGTCAGAAAATTAACCATTTAACCAACATATTTCTTTTTGTTTAAGACTGAAGAACAGATTCCCAGCATCGTGATAGTTCCGCTTTAGTAAATGCTGAAATTAGCAGGAGACTACACTTAAATCACGTTTTTGGAAATCACGAGGCAATCGCGAAGGCTACAGAATGAGATATTTCAACTGGAGGCCCACCCACTCATTGCTTGAAAGTATCCAAAACAGGTCACAATAGAAGCAAGTTATCAGTCCCAACAAGTTCTCACTAAGATTTGTTGATGATTATTTTTCTCATCAGAAATGACTGAATTTGAAGCAACTTTTCTAAAATGCTGTGATGCAATTTGTGGCACTGTATCACTTAAATAATTAATATGTTTAATGTGTTTATTTCCTCCTTTTTTGGGAGTCCCTCGCCATATTTTGGAACTTTTTAGCAAGTTATTTGGTAGGAAGGCACAGAAGTCTGAAGAGTGAGTAAACAGTTATTTATAAAAATAAAAAAAAACAACTTCACATATATTGACTTTTTTTACTTTTTTTCTTTTAATTAACATTTTTTTTACATCAGAGTAAACTCTGTACAAGATGATTATGGTTACAGAATTCCTTCAAAAAAAAAAAATGCCTCTGTGAAAAATTTAATATAATTTCTCCGAACTGGTTGGGCAGGTGTATCTCAGTAGCAGGTGAAAAATTCACCATAAGTCTGTTTCTTTGAAATAAAGATGTTTGAAGATCTAAAAGGGAAGAGTATGACTTGCTGAACACGTGCTATTCCCAACACAAAATCCCAGAACAAAAGAGATTAATATTCCATTTGCAAAAACAGATTTAATGCATTAAAAATGCTTGTCTGGCTCAAATTTTAACCAATAAATATTTCCATGTTCCAGTAGTTTGTTCAACATGAGTAATTAGCCGCCAGTTTTCACTTCTGCATTTTTCAGCCATTGAAAGTTAACATGAACTTCGATGCTTTGAACTGATTTCCCAACGATGACAGGAGCTGTTGGCCTACGACAGTGAGAATGAAAACTTTCGTTCTGGTTCTGTGGCAAAAAAACCCAACAACCTGTGTTTAAGTGCTGCCAAGCAAAGTTTAGAATTTGTAATACAGAACTCAACATAAGAACTGTTTCAATTTTGTTCTTTTTTCATAAAGCAGTCCACTGTTTGTGAACATGAAAAACTCTCCGAAAGCCAGAAACCAGAGGACGAAGAGTGGCGCCCATTATGTTATAAATAACACCGTCAACTTTAGTAACAGGTTCAACTAACCAATCTGTTTTCTGACTCTGGAATAAAGTTCCCCATGTTCACAAGTGTCTGGATTGCTCCAGAGTCAGTTTTTTAATCAGTGCCACTAAAGCAGAGGAGTGGACAGGCTCGTAACACAGACTCATCTCTTCCTTTCACTTTAGTACTCTGAAGTTGTGACAATTAAAAAAATACTATTCAGTTGTCCCACTCCATCTCTTGTTAATTATTATCACCGCCATTAAATATTTTCATTTTTCTTAAATGTCATAAGTGTTTTTAGGTTTCTGTGTTTGATTCCTCCTCATCCTCACACTTAAAATTCCACCACTGCCTCCCTCCCCTCTCAGTCCCATTCCTCCTCATCTCTGTAGGGGTTGTCCTCTCTTGGTGGCTCTTGAAACCTGATGTTCGCCAGCATGTCCCTCATTGCCACCATTAGACGGTTCACTTCCTGGTTCAGCTCCTGACCAGCTCGAGCCACTTCCATGTCATCCTCCTGCCTCAGTCCACCCTTAACAAGAACAGAGACGTCAGTTAATAAACAAATCTAGGGTTGTGTTATATAACATAACATTATGTTATTTTCAGATATATAACTCTATTTCAACAGTAAAAAAAGAATTTGGCAACATATCTTCCCTAGTCTTAACTATATTTCTTTTATCCATATCGTATCACTTCCTCTCCATAAGTGGATAACATGATCAGGATGGATGGAACTGTCCTGATGGAAACGTGCCTTGGGCCTATCAGTTAACATTAAGCATGTATAGCTGACCCACAAGATGTTCTATGTGAGGGTGTGCCCGACATACGTATCTTAATGTGGCGGCAGTTGGTTTGTGCTACACAATGGCAGTGGACGAAAAGACCAATGATGAGATAGACTAAACTCTGGAAATTCAAATGTTAAAGTCTATGTACAGTATAACAAAATGGAGAAATACGCATTCATAGTCTTTGCATAACATTTATGATCCCCTGGGTAACTGTTCTATTATAAGCACCTCAGTCATCGTAAACTTGTCAAAGCCCCCTTGTTTAACCTTGTTTGGATATAAACCAGACAGTTCTGTGCTTGGTGTGGCACCAGCAACATCATTTAACAGCACCAAGTAGCCTTTGAGTATTTAAATTGCGTTTCCTTCCTCATAAAACAAATGAAGGCAAAAGCAGCAGCAAAATGCATAACTTGTGCACTGTTTACATCTTCTTCTCTACGTCTTCTTTCCTGCCTTTGTTGGCACATTGTTGCGTTTCTTGTCACCTTACTGCCACCTGTAGATCAGATCATTGCCGAAACCGTACCAAAAAATGTGTATCACGTCAACCATGCGCTCATGCACGTGCACGAGAACAAACAAAAACGGGGACCCACTCGTAAAAACATTGTTCCATAGCGCAGCTAGTGGTCAAAAACTCCACCAGGTGCCTTTAAATTCATGATCTGAGATGATTTCGACCATTGGGGTTGAAATAAAGAGTATATAAACCTATTTACTGACATTACGATATTAATATACATCTACTTACATGTTATAGTTCTGAGACTGCTTAAGTTTTGAAAAGACATGTCACCCTCTTCTGTTTTTTCTTTGAAACAATGCTATATCACACTACAGGTTCTGTGTGGAGAGTGACGCATGCTTTCTTCATTTATACAGTTGGTCCTTGAATTCTGTGAAAACACATGTTGAAATCACTAGTTGCTGAACATCTTTTCCTCTCGTCTCAAAGGAACATTACAGAAAGTCACCCACTGATGCTGTAAAAGATTACAGATTCACATCGCTCCTCAGTTCTCCATCCCTTAAACAGCGATGATCTACCAAGGACTGGCAGCACTTTTTAGATGCTAACAAGTCAGATAGTGTTGGTCCACATTTGTTATGGGGCCAAACCTGACAAATATGACAAAAACGCAGATCAGTTTCAGTCAAAAGTCATTTATAAGTGCCTTGTCTTGTATGATAGTCTTCTGATCTGCTCCCTCTATGATTAATGTACGTTTAGGTTTTGGCAACTAAAACTACAGGGACTATGGATCACCTTCATGGTTACAAAATTATATCCAGATAATGTCTTTTTAGTTACATATTTAATAAATTTCAATGTCAGATAATAGCGTATATCTAATCAAATCAAATGCCAGCAATACTATTGTTATGTATAGCACTACTGTAGTGCTGTCTGTACTCCACTGAGAAGCTCTGAGAGCTGATATGTTGAAATGTTTACATAAAAGGCCACAAGTGAGTTAACACTGTGTGGGACTTCTTGTCCTGTACACTGTAAAATGTACCATAAGACTTAACTGCAGGGAGGTCATAATTTATGTTTTTGTCGGTCTGAAATGAACACTTCAGGTTCCATTAGACTTGGACTGAAAATTTAACAATTAAAACCATCAACTATTGAAGCTGTTTGCATTTAACAGTCATATACAAACACACCTTCAGTGGCACATGTGCACCAAGCCCCCAAGAACAGAGCTGGGGTGTGAAGTGAGCTTGGCATAGTGGCCACATTGGGTATTGCAACTTCCACGTTCATCACGTGACGCACACTGGGCCAAAAAGTATTTTTCCCATATTATTGGAAAAGAAGCAGCTGAAAAAATGATCAATACATTTACATTCGGTCCAAAAACGTTCAGAAAGTCTAGAAGAGCCCTATGATTTAATAATTTTGCCCCATTAATTTGTCAGTTTATTGTAAGTTTTGCAACAATGGGTCCTTAGTTTCAGACAGGGGTAGACAAACACCACATTGTCATCCATTAGCATTACCCTGCTTGGAGGGTATGTACAGAAAAATGTTAGATTCATAATTTATTGTATTGTATATTCAAATAGTATGCGAGATGTAAGATGAGGAATAGCAGATGAGTTTGACAAATGTAGCTTACACTACAGCGGACAAACACACTATTTAATCAATTCCTTACAATTTTGCTCTTGTGTTTTTGGTTTTGGGAAGGTTAAAAAAAGACACAACCCTATAAATTCTACACGAATTATCACTTTTACTACGGCTCAATAAGCTATGTTTTTGGGAGGGGTTTAGCAAACAGTCAGTTACTGTTTAGAGGCACAATACTGAGCAAAGAACTATAAAACAGTTATCTTGGGTCTTGGCTGTGATGAAGTAGCAGTTATCAGCATTCTGTGTGAGTAACATAGTGAGTCAGGTGAAGTAAATATACTA
>NTHP01000039.1:827524-842838 GCA_003416845.1 Oplegnathus fasciatus
AAATGGTTTCTGTTCGGTGCCATAGGGTTAGCATGGTGCAAAGAGGGTATGAATTGAGCCAATGGTCTTGCTTTTTGTGACCCTGAGTAAACATGGAGTCATTAGCCACTTCCTCCTATGTCTCCTCTGCACAGCCATGGCCACTTGACCCTCATAAAAGTGATGAACAGTGTGTCATGAGATGCTTACTTGTGTTAACACTCAAAAACCTAGAAAGGTTAGACTTTCACCTTATAGAGCACCTTTTACTGTTGGCTCACCTCAGATTGACAAAGACATACAATAACTTCTCAAACTCACATGACCTGTCTCTCAGTGCCTCCTCGAATCAGTATTTAAAAGCTCTCCTGCTGTCTCAGAGTCATGAAGGGGTTTTAAGACGTCTCAGGGCAGAACGGCTCAGTAAACATGACATTGGTTAATGCACAGCCAGCATAGTTTCATGGGGTTTACTGTAATGCTACACCACAAGTTGGAGGGCATTAACTATGCTTGTGTGACTTTAATGGAAATGAGGGGGAGTGGAGCCTCCACCTTCGAGCCTTCAGTTCTCCAGTGTGTTGGCTAACAAGTCTGTTCAAACATTTTCCTTCCTTCCTCACAAAAGACATACATTTCCCCTCGGTGTCTGCTAACAATGACTTTTATAGATTATAGTTGTCAGGCCATTCATTGTTTATATATTGTGTTGCCTCAGTTTTCCTGCTTTAAAGACACTAAACAGTAAACTAAAGACACTTTAAAGTCATGTAGTATGGAAGGATGTGTTTAAACTAAAGTATACCATATAAACATGGATGGATATATCAGCAATACTATATGGCCATACTGTATGTTGTATATTTAAAAGAGTTTAATTGACCCTTCGGTAAGCCTCAACATTCTTAGTTACTGTTGTTATGCCTGTCAAGCTTTCCACAGAAATACATCTCACCGTCGTGCTCTACATCAAAATGTGTTTGTCGCCATATGGTCTTTCTGTAAATTTCACACAATCTCGGCCAAACTCCAGTCTATTCTGAGGGAGAAAGGGGTGAGCAAATAATGTGGAGTACATGAGCGGAAAGAGCAAACACTCATTTGTTGCTGAGGACAATATGGACTAAAGATGACTTTAATTTATGTAATACCACCCCCAACTTAAATTGACCAATATCTTGCTGACATTTAAATGAATTAAAAATCTAATTATAACTGAGTGAATATCTGTAATTAAAAAATAAAAGATGCCTTTTTTTTCACTCCACTGGACTGACTAGGTAGCTTCAAAGTCAAACCCACTTCTTTGACAAAAAGATCTTAAATAATTCACTTCTTTCTTTCTTTCAAAAGGTGCAGTCTCAAACACAAAGTACTGTAAAATTTGTGCCTCATGCGAGTCCATGACGGTAGACATTGGACAACACAGATGAGCCACAGATTCTGATGTTGATGTCTTTTGTGTTCAGTTTCCTTTTTTAATATAGCCTGCGGGACTAGCTGCACAGTGTAGTGGCTTTGGATCTAAAAATTCAGCTATGAAAATGATGGCCAGCTGTTGCAGGAAAGGTTGAAATGGTTCAATGTTTAAGTGTAAGCAGAGAACTGGAATATGCTCAACTAACACCAGACATATTCCAAAGATTTTGTTCCTATAAATACAGGTAACATTCAAGATTGACAAAATGTCCCACAATAATTTGGGGAAAGTAAACTTGATGACTTGGCTCTATAACTTGACCCTGTAAATGAATAAATATATTAAGTACCAAACTTCACTATTAGGAAAGAGCCAGCAAAGCCAAGGCCACAAACACTTCATGAATGTTGTTCTTGTTTTGCTCTTCAGTGACACACTGGGAAATGGTGGAGCGGATTAACTGTAACAAGGTCATATGCCTTCTTTGATATTTTTCAGTTGTCATCCCCTCAGGGTAACCATGAGTCTTTGGAGGAAATATTCCATCAGTCAAGGATGTGTGTTAAGATGTTTTCCCAGATTTTTTCCCCAGTTCTGATGTTTCCATGGCCTGCAGGGTCCTGCTACTAAATGGGTGTGTCTGTGTGTTATTTTAGTAATCATTAAATAGAAAACAAAACTTTTAACACAATTTACATTGTGCTCCTTCAGTGATTTTTTTTCTCGGGACATCTCGCAGAAAATCAGAGCCCCGAATCACCCCGAATCGCTGCCCGCTTCCTTTCAGCACCCATGTTAACCAAATGGGCGAGCCGACTGCGGAGCTCTGTGCAGCGTTGGTTTCAGCATCTATTTTCTCCGCTCGCCGCGAGCGAATCTGGCCAGAAAACACACTGATAACTGGATAAACTGAATAAACAAACGTGTTATTATGGTTGTAATATGTCAATTGTATATCATTGAAGCTACAGACCTAACTACACAGCACTGGGAACAAACAATTTGTCCATACTGTGGCCGTTCATTTACCCCGATAAAAACTCATTACTATAGGCGGTCCAGAAGTGGACATAACAGGTACCGTGTTATCCAGGAACACATGAAAGGCTTTATGTTATGAATTCACGAGGTTAATACTTAAAGATCACCTCTCCCTGTGATTACAAAAGAGCGGAGGGGCAAGATCGCTTGACTGGCACAGAGAAATGCGCTTCTGGTGTGAACAGCCAGGCTGCTGCTTGCCAGAGAATTGTCATATTGCGGCGCTTCGCGGCGCGTCTGCCTCCTGCGTGTCCCCGGCGTTAGTGTTCCAGGAAGTTCCTCTATTACTCAACGTCTATGCGGCAGCACCAGGATTCGTCTTCAGATGACATCACTACAGTTTGCTCTTCAGGTTGAGGTGAGACTTGCTCAGATTCACAAATTATAACCGAGATATACGCCATACGTGAATTCAGTTTTAGGGCGTATTTGCCCTCTGAATCGTTGAAACAGCAAAATGTTTTATTATTAATGGAAGACAACCATAATGTGCGTCTTTCCATAAAACTAATTTGCAACTCTTTTTTTGCCACGTGCGCTACGTGGCCATCAATTCATTTTTCCAGACCTATCTTGCCTGATACATGCAACTCACCTGCAGGTTGAAGTTTGGCAGCAAAGACCGGAAAAACAGCGACAATGTACTCTCATTGGATGCACCAACATGCTGCCTGTATGCAGACACACAAAACACACACAAATCTCATTTAAGTGTGAAAGGAAACAGAGGATATAAAGGCTGTTGGCTTGTAAACCACAATATCTGCGTCTTCTTTGACAGATGTATGGGTCCTCCATTACCTCTCTGGTCGGGTATACGATATCACTGAGTCCAGCGGAGGCAGAGGGTCAAAGCCCATCACCGGCTGACTGGTTACTTCCTGAGGATATCAAACAAATAAACAAGATTAGAGTCACTTCCTCAGGGATGCAGAGATACATGGATACTTCAGATGTGATCAGAATTCCATTGAGACTATTGTGCTACTTTAAAGATCCAAGTTATGGACAACCAGCTTTGTTGACCCAACAATCATACGCTAGACCTGCATTGGAGTCTTTATGAGGATCTTCTGTACAGCACAGATTATATGATTGTCTGAAGGTCTGCAAATGCATATTGGTTATCTTCAAGTATATTACACTTCTTCTTGGTTTTCTTTTTGGTGTTTTGCCTTGCGTGACCATAATAATGATCAAGAGACAAAACAATCTGAAAAATGATCTAATCAATTTTCATTGAATATTCATCACTGAATATTTGAAATCTTTCAATATATCCTCCCCCAAGACTAATCTACTGCCACAACTTTTAGTCTGCATTGCTTGCTGGATGACAGATGACTAACTGGTCACAAGCCAGACAAATCCCACAAGTTAATCACATTACAATAAATGTCTGGCCTTTCTCCTTAATAGTAAAAAAGGCGTGGCTGGCCACAAAGTGGTTTTTCTAATTGCAGTTTTGGAGGCTGATCTGGAGGTAGTGACCTATGTGAGGTGGAGCACAGCAGGAATCTGTTACAGTTAAGAAATATAGCGGCAAGGTTTTGTGTATGGAGCACTATCTTCTATTATTTCATAATTTAAACATTTAAACGCTGTTGAAAAAGAAGTAGAAACTACACTGATGACATAACAAATTTTTCAGAGAAAAAGTTGCTTTTTCCACACCACATTTCACAGTTTGATCTATCAGCTAATGGTGTTTTTGGTATAAATAAATAAATATAGAAAAAAAAAACAAGAAAAAGCCGCATGTGGTTACACTGATGGAGGACTAAATCTGTGAATGCGCAGTATGGTCATCACTGTCACCTTAAGTTTGATGCACAGAAGTTTTGGTGGCGTGAAATCTGATTTATAAATCAGGGAGCATGAACTCATATACACTGTGTATCAAGACAATCAAGAGTGAGAGGCCACCTGTTTCTTGTAGTGTGATTATTAATTCATTAAACTCCTCTGGCTTATGAGGATATTTGGAAAACCTTAGAGTGCATAAGAAAATTGATAAGATTTTGATCCTATTGATGCCCATCACACCTCTAGTGTCTGTTGCATTGAAGACATTGTGGATACAGTGAACTGTGTTAAAGTGTGGTTGCTGATTGCTTCTCACTAGAGGCAGACTTGAGGTGGCTTCTTTGATCTCAGAGAGGAGGACGTGACGATGGATGTTCCTTGGTGCGCTCTGGTACCTCTGCTTTCTCCTGAAACAAAGTGGTGAAGGTATGCTCACGTATGGAGCATAATTGCACAGAAACGTGGACTTGTGGCAGCAGAGCAGCTCATTGAGATCTTACTTGTTTTGGCAGTCCTCCACCAGAGGGTCTTTGGCATCAACTCGACGCAGCACCTCTTTCACAGACTCTTCCAGCCACAGCATTACTGCTGCCTCCCTCCACAGGCTGCAAGTCCTCCCCACATACAGTGCAGTCAGTTCAGCCAGGGCTGGGGGCTGCCTAGAGACAGAAGGTAGGATTATTTTTAATGTTAGAAAATGAGAAAAACATAACAGAAAAGCAAAATGGATAGAAAATGAGGATAAAAATAAAGGTCATGAAAAGATTTATAGCAATAATATAATGGATTTGATACAGTTAACAGCTATATAATATTGAATGATTGATTATACCATGCTATATTAATATAATGGAGATAATATTAAGGTAATAACTGCTGGATTTGCAATGCTTTAGAAAACAAAGGGAGCATACATTACCCTATGTGACTCTTTGGGCCAAAGAAGGCATGTGAAGTGACTGTGATATCTGGCTGTACAGTACACAGATCCAGTAGAGGCATCAAGACTGCAGAAAATACATTTACAGCGACATAAGTAGGTGAAAATACACATTTACAACTTCCTTGATGTGAATGTAAAGTAATAATGTATAGAAATCCGTTGAGTCATGCCATAAATAATGTGAAGAAGTGACTGAGGGGCAATCATGTCTAAATATTCATATACTGGTAGTGGTCTAACCTCCAGGGAACATGATGAGAGCGTTCTGCAGCATCTGGTCTGCTTTGTGTCTTTGTTTGTCACTTTCTTCAGGATCCATATCTTCCTGCTGACTGAGGTGGAAATGGCAAAGTGCAGTGGAGAATGCAAAGTTTGGCAGCTGAGACAGATTTCTGTGCTCCTGAAACGCAAAAACAAACATTCTGCATCAGACTGAAAAGTTAACACTGGCGCGTGCGCGCACACACACACACACACACAATTTACTTTACCTCCCAGTCCTGATACAACTGGAGGAGAGGCTGGTACTCTCTGGAACGCAGCATCAGGAAATCAATGAGCAGGAGCATGCAAAGTGGATCAGAGTCCGGGTCCAAACTAATAAAAGAGGGGGAAGGCAAGACAAATGATTACTACCAGCACTTGACCAAAATCACAGACGAACCAAATATATGAATCCAAGAACAATTAAAAGTCTCATCCCACAGTCCAGGGTGTAGCACAAAAAAAACTCTTCTCAACCTGTGGGAAACACTGTTCTGGCCATAAAAGGCACTGTTCATTATAGTTAAAATTCATATGTTCCCACTTTTGTGTGAAATAAATAAGACATCAGAAACCAGATAGCATCAAAAATATCACTGCTCTGCTATTTGCTTTCAGAATGTCAAAGCTTGGGCAGCTGACCAACTTAAGTAACCATGAAGTGGCTTTGCTCCACATTTTCAGTCTGCTGTGCACAAACTGCTGACAGTGATGGTGAAATAAGTTCATTTTTCTGGTTTCCTTCAAACCCCACCACAATGCATTTAATACTGTCTGAGCCTGCATGATAGTTTGTGTTCAAAAAACAACAAGGGAATCCATAAACATAATTATTGTTTCTTTTCTCTACAACAGTGGGTTGACAGTGTTAATCAGGTCATTTATGTGAGACCCTTCTTCAGCAGTCAGCTTTTATTCCCACACTGCTGCTTTACAAAAGGAGAACGTGGCTGTCATGAAATCAGGAAGCCAGAGTTTGATGGAAATCATAGATAAGCATTGATCATTACATGGGTAGGCTGTAAAGCTCAATCTATGGCAATTATAGCAGCAGTGCGTGGGAACAGCCCACTCAGTATGTATAAAGCCTTATGTAAGTGGTCTCTGTACCAGCATGATACAGCAGGTTTTATGTTATGAGATTTAAACACTTACATTGACTGCTTGGGATTTTATAGCCAATGTAAATGTAAATAATTATATGATCATCTTGGTCAAACACATTATCTTACATAAGCCTGTATGTCATTATGTCACTGTTATACAGTTTAATAAATGGGGGAAAATGCCTTTAAAAAAACCCACCTCGTCACCAATAAAATAGCACGTAATAGGAATTTGGAAGACCTTGCCTGAAACACATGTTCAATTGTTTTCCACCGCATAAATAATTTTGAGGGGTACATCTTTGATCTGTATTAGTGGTCACACACGTCACACACGTCACACTCGGGGATAAAAGGTGATGTAACAATGTCACGCAACAGACAAAATGTTTTCGTTGTCTTATTTTCGTTCCCCCCCTGTGCCTGAACAGGATCACTATTGGCAAAACACAAACCTAATGGTTGAGTTATCAGTATTTGAA
The DNA here is from genome assembly GCA_003416845.1 of Oplegnathus fasciatus. NCBI lineage: Eukaryota > Metazoa > Chordata > Actinopteri > Centrarchiformes > Oplegnathidae > Oplegnathus > Oplegnathus fasciatus. Next base: position 834,566 of record NTHP01000039.1, read on the forward strand.
AAATATCTTCCAACTGCTGTCGGTGGTTACTTTATTCAGGGAAATAAGAGTTCTTTTTGTTTACCTAGCAAGCCATGTTAAAAGGCAGAAAAAAAAGAGTGTGTAAACTGCCAACTTCCTTTCTTTCTGTAGAAATAGAGTGCTGGTCAGAGATAACGGGAACAGAGTAGATAAGTTAGTCGTAAAGAGACCAGAGACGTAAGGCTGCAACAGAGGTAAAAGCTATGTTATTGGTCGACCTTTAAAGGAGAAGCATTTTACTGACAATTACAGACAATTTTACTGTTTCCCTTTAACTCTATAGCTCGTCTTTCCCAGTGCTTTGTACCTCAGGATCAGTTTGCAGTACTCCAAAGCTGTCCGCGGGCATCCTCTCTTCTCCAGGAACATCATTTGCTTATAAAGAGCCAGATAAAATGCCCTGCAAACAGAGATTATTGAATCACTGAATTACTGAATCTTTCAAACACAGTTTAAATTACAAACGATAATCTAGTGCCAAACTGATGTCTCAGAAAAGCAAGGTGTCTAACAAAGGCAAAAAAAAAAAAAAAANAAAAAAAGGAGGAAAAAGAAACAACCAACCTGTTCTCTGGTCTCAGATAATCAAGTCTGCTGGTTCCTGAGGTCAGACTGAATAAAGGGTGAAAAGCGCACTCAAAGCTGTACAAGGCCCTCTCTGGAAAAAAAAAATCATAATTTATTTACTTAATTTATATTCACAACAATAAAAATATAATGTTTTCAGTGAAGCACAATGTACAGAGAGCAGTACTAAACACAGCTATACAATGGTGCAGGTGTTGGGCTGTGTCAGTTATGTTCCTCTCACAGACAATCACCTCACCAGCAGGGTTTTGCATCCCAAAGTCCAGAGCTGAAAACCACAGTCTTACTTCTCTGTCTTATGTTCAACTGATGGCATGTTATTGAATAAGCCAGGAAATGAGACAAATGCACTTTGTTAAATTATCCCTCTAGTCATCTACATGAACTGTTTTAGCTATCCAGTCGAGGAGAGGGCCTGTGAAAATAAACCGAATATTGTGCTTTGCATGAAGCATGAACTCTGCTTTATAACAATGGCAGTTTTGTTGTTTTAAAGTGTTCAAAAGCACACTGACACTGAGCACTAAAATAAGCACAAATATTCAGCTTGATAATGTGACAAAAATTAGGAACCCTCAACGATTTCTAACAAGTAAACACCACGCTCGAGCAATATACTGTTGAAACTCACACACTACACTGCAGCTCCCAAAGCAGCAAAATCAGCTTGAGATTGGCTTTTTGTTTTGGATGTGCAGGGTTATGATATTAAATGCACTGACCACCGGGTTCCTTTAAAATAACAAGTGTACTTATTTTGATCTGTTTTTCAGATTATGTCTCTGTTAATGTGAGGATGCCACTTCACACTAATCGATACATAGTGCATATGACCAACACCTGAGAACCTTTATTACTTGATGAATTTGGTAGCTATCATGGAATTGCTTACCAACTAACAAGAAAAAAGGTAAACAACAACATCATCATAAACTAAAATATTGGTACGTGCCTGTTACCTTGTATGATGACATGGAGTTCAATAAATATGATTTTTTATTTTTTTTATTGATATGATTAAAAAACATTTATAATAGGAACACCAATGCTGACTCTGTTGTAACATAAAAATGCTTATAATTGTCAGGGCAAAAGGAATGATTTTTCATGCGCTTAACAAAAGAGATCCAAGCCGCATCCCTGTTGGGAGCAACTGATTAATTAATATTATCAAATGTGCAGTATACGCCTGGTCCTCTTAGCCATGATGAGAAACAGACTTCAACTTCATAATGTCTGAAGAGGGACTGTGTTATTTCATATTCATTGCTGGGCCCTAAACACATTTACAGTCTTGTCTTTGGTTTAGAATTGGTGTAATTTATAGAGGGAGCCCATGATCCTCACCAATGAGGTCTCTGGCCATCTCCTGATCCTCCTGAATGCGGCAGACATCAGACAGCTGCAGCAACGAATCAATGTGGTAGGGGTTAAGCTGCAGCAGGGCCTGGAGAGAAAAAGGGAAGAGACAAGAGACGACATAAAGTCAGAATAGAAAAAATGCTTTCAACAGACACAATAAAAATGCATCCACACTGATCATGTGGTTACACCATCTCTGCAACTGTAGATTTGACAAGACATGTCCTGGGTTTTAAATGTAAAAACACAAGAGTCTCCTGGATGATTTAATGAAGTTGATAATACAAGAACCTGTCACATGAAGAACAGTCACAAGTTTGTGTTATGGCCACTGGGTCTAAACATTTCAACTTCTTTTCTGAAAAATCAAACATTTTCTGTCAGATTGGTATGTCAAAACATAGTTTCAGTACAGTATATTCGGAAATTCTTCATTTTTGCATTGAGTAACAAAAACACTGCACCATAACTAAATCCAGACGTGAACTGATTTATATTGCTGACGTATAAAAGAACTACAGAACTCAACGTCTAACTTCACCACACTACAGATGCAGGCAACAGAATTTTTAGCTTGGTTAATTTATCTTTTAACCGCAGTGCTCCTCGGGACTAAACGCTGACGTCACACTGTCTTGTATGGCCTTTTATTTAGCTCTCCATTTTTTTTTTATACTGATGATGGTCCAACACGGTGATTTCATGCCCATTCAAGAGTTGAAAAAGCTAGAATTGATAACATTGTCAGTGTTATGTGACCATTCTTGCCACCCCACATCCCTGATTATTTCACACATCCCTGAGGATGCCTGATTTAGTAGATTTAGTTTAAATAGTACCTCATCATCATCAAACTTTCTGACAAGTGCACAACAGATATTAACTTTTTTACCACAATGTTGTTGGGATCCATGGACTCGACAGCATCCAGGAACTTGAACTGCACTTGCTGGTAGTCCCGACTGTGCTCAAAGGTGAAGTACTGAATGCCATCCTTTGACTGCAGTAAGGTCATTGAGATTCCTGTGGAGATGTCACGCAGAGATAAGAACAACAACAACACATTAGGAAAGACGCAATAGGGTGATACTAGGCGAGAATATGTTTAATTCACACTAATACAATTGAATAAGCAAGACTACAAGATCCCTTGCAAGTGATATCATAGTGTAAAACTGTCTCATGTGCATGAAAGGTTATAATTTCAAAACTAATCGTTCAAGTTGTAACATGCCTGTCACGTTTCAAGTCCCTGTAAAATATAAATAACCTATATTTTCATAAACATACACAAAATATATACAGTAAGTTTGTCTGTGATGCTTCACAACCATTTTGTTTACCTGCAGTTCAACATTACTGTTAAAAAGAATAACATTATTGCTGACGATTTATTGAACATACAGTAGGTCATGATTATTTGTTTGTTGTTTAACTGTAAATCATGGTTTCTCATGGCGTATATTGGTCAGGGAGACCTTTATAATGAGATGCAAGACATAGATTCTATTAGTGATGTAACGTTGTTAAAACCTTACAGAGATGTTACCAGTTGTGACGTCAGTAGTGTTAACAGAATGACTGTGATTTACAATTTTTCAACAAAATAATATTTTTGGCCTGAAATTAATTACGAAGGAACAGTTTGTCAACAACTGTCTGAAATGATGTACTATGTGTACTGATAAGATAAAAGTTTGTCTCTTTAATAGCTACCCAAGTTGACATTTGTGGGAAAAATCAAATCCAACCATGGCATGAGCAATTAACAGAAAGATTACACAATACATCAATGATGATTTTCAGTGCAAAAACAACGAGACAGTTTTAATGATGGCATCAGTGTAATAAAAGCAACATTCAGCCTATATTATGACGGCTAAATCCAAAAATATATATTGCTATTGGTGAAATTATGCATTTAAAAAAGTTTCAAGCCATAATTCAGATGATTGTAAGGAAAAGCCTACCTGGGCGGCTAAAGCGAGGCCAGCTGTCCTTAGGACTGGTCATCCAGGTGCTACGGTGAAACTGTCTGTTTCTCTGTCGAGGTCTGTCAAGAGAAAACAAAAGAATGAGCACAGGAATATACTGTATACATACAGAGGGTTTGAGCCATTTAAATCCAAACAATCTCACAACATTTTTCCTTTTCTTTTTACCTTTGATCCCCTTGAACAGCTCGAGCCCCAAAATATCTCTTCAGCTCCGTCTCTGGGTTGAGATTCCTGATGAATTGACACAGAAAATGACACTGAAATCTTGACAGGCTAAATGATAATGTGAGGAAATACATTCCAAGGGAAACATGGGGGTTGTTTGATTTAGATCATTTAGATGTGTCAGTTCATGTCTGCTTTAGACTCCAGTGACAAAAACCAAGGCATAATTCTGATGTTATTTCCTGTGATTTTCAAGATGCAACCTTGAGAAGTTGATGGGTGACCATACTGAACAAACAGTACACATATGGAAGGCAAGATTAAGTAGGTAAGTAAGTAATCATACCAGTGGGACACCTGATCCAAGCCTCATAGTTTGTGACGGTACAGAACCAAACAAAACTATGTCTTCTATATGATTTTTTTGACTGTTTTGAGGTTATCAAAGTCAACTTTTACATGTTTAACTATATCTTCTGTCAATGAACAAAAATGCAGGTTTCCATGCAGGTTATATGAAAAGTACATATCAGTGATGAAACATCTTAGTGGTTGATTACTGAGTGCATATTATGGACACTCCATCAATAATATAATGGCTGTGCAGCAGCCCACATCACATCACATGCTTTACTAAGTACACAGGTAATTTGACTTTGACAGTTAATTGAAATGGCCTCCTCTGACATCACTGGTTGTGTGGCCAGATGTGCAACATGTTTCAACAAGTGCACTACAGTACTGATTCACTGTAGCGCATCCCCTGAGTTTGCTTTTCTTGTGTGAGCCAAGCGCCACCACATGGGGGCAATTAGGAATCACAGATATGTATATTAATTTAGTGAGGCCACTCTCTCACTATGGTCGGCCACTGACCAGGTCAAGTCATGTCAGCTGTGCACTGGTCAAGAGCTATTTTAGCATTATTACTCCAATAAACATATTAATGTATAATTGTGTTTATTTTAACGGCTTCAATTTATTTAGCACAATAACCTTTTGGAATAACACACTAGAAACCATGTAAATGTACAAATTAATAATTATATTACACCCAAATCAAGTCTGGGTGGTGAAAAAAAAAATCTGATTCTGATCTGAATCTATTTATTTTGTCTACATGAGAGATGTTGGTCTCCTCACCTGTGCTCCACGTGCAGCACAGATTTTCTGTCGGAGCCTCCGCAATCCTCATTTTGCAAACTCAGACCATTGGACTGCTCCAGGTTCTCCAGCAACAAATCAATGTTATCATCGGGTACAGCCTCCTGAAAGTCATTCAAAGAACACAGTGAATTAAGAGAGACAACATTTAATTGTCGTTTGCTTGCCAAAAGGAGCTACAATTTTGTGTAGTGTGTAGTAATGTGTGTAGTTTCTGGCTCTGAAGAGTGATTGTGAGACACTGTTATTATCCACAAAATGATTTTCATGATATATAATGAGTGTTGACAAAAACATAACTAATGAATAAAGTGGTCATTTATTCTTAGAATATAGCATGGGTTATCATTTATTATATAGTAGTTTTACAACTGTCTTGCCAAAGCAGAATACTTTTTCAACAAATTTACCTGTCCATTTTCTGACGTCACTTTTGTCTTCTTCTTTTTCTTCTTCTTTTTAACTCTGTCTCCAGACAAAGACTGTTAAAGAAACAGAGAAGACAGTTTAATATATGCAAAGATGTGCCTTTAGATCAGCAGAATATTTAGGACAAATCAGAGGAAAGGCAGAAAGACATCCTTCTCCTTGCCTTACCTTTGAAGATGCTTCCTCTTGCTTTTGATCTGGCTTCTTATTGTCTTTGTTATCATTCTTTTCCGTGCCACTTGTTTTATTTCCATCTGGTTTCTCTGCCTCTTCATCAGGTGAGATTTTCTCTGCCTCGTTGTCTGCATCACCTATCTAGAAAAAAAGTGAAATTGGAAAGAAAGTGTTGGGTAAAACAGTGCTAAAAGTGAGTAAAAACTCCATAGTTAGATGAAACATTTAAAAAAAACAAAAAAACAACCACTACTGGACAAGGTTTGTGTGTTCAAGATGACAAGAAAAAGGATATACAAACTCAGTGTTGTGAAGCAACAACACCAACCTGAGGTCCAGCTTGTGAATGGTTTGTAGCGCGATTAAACAAAATTGTTTGTTGTAAAAATTGTTAAAATCTCTCTATAAAGCTGAACTCTGAATAAATATTCCTTTTAACCGGTTGGTGTAAACAGTGCACACATTAAATGAGCTCACTGTTGTGACAAATACCTAAGATGCTGGTGACACCTGTGTCATAACTATTATATATACACTATTACATTATTAACTATTATATGAATTTGAACAACTGAAAAAAGTATTTTACACAAAGTAAAAGTCATTTATTCAACCGTCCATTATGATTTTGACAAATGATTTCAGCCTCCCTTCAAGTCATAAAATTGATGCAAAGTAGATCTTAACTTGATATAATAATGAGATGATGTCTTGATTTACAGTGATCCTTTGCTTCACAACACATAATATCTCCTATAATGTTCAAATCAATTGTCTAAATTATTAAGTCATAATTTTATCCCAATAAGTCTTTCTTTGCACTTTCAACAAGTATTACCACATTCTTGATACCATCTTTATCAAATTATCACTGTACGAATCCACAATCAACTTGACTTTATTAGTTTTGAACATTCACGTCCACATCTGTCCAAGAATTAGTATTTAATTGTCTTTACCTACAAAAAATGGAGCTGCAGAGGTAAGTTTCATCCTGTGTAACTTTTAGCTAAATGTCTCCATTTTGTGTCACAGTAAGAATACAGTTTAAAGGCTAGTAAACATGCCTGTTGTACAGTTACACTGCACCTGTTTTTGTAACAGTTCTCTTAAGGTTGGTGATGTAGACTACTTCCCAGTAATTATTTAATGTGATAGACACCTTGTTAGCTAACCTTAACCTGCTGTGTAATGTACCTGAGTTTAGTTAAATAAGCTGAAAAATGAGCTAACGACACACGGCTAGCATGTGTTAGCAAGCTTTATCAACACTGCCTTTGCCAGGAACAAACACATACTGGCGTTATGTTCAAAGTAACATGCTAGTTGGGGAATTACACCGTCACCTTACCAATTCATAAATGTTGCTGAAGTTTTTCTGAGCCTTGTTTTTCTTCGCCTTTCGGCTGCTGCCTTTCCTGTTGGACGGGGGAGAAACATTAGCCGAGTCCAGCTGCTGCTCCTCACCCGCAGCCTGCTCCTCCGGGCTGTCACCCGAAGTTAGATCCCCGAGGTCCAAGGCCTCCTGACCCCGCTGCTTCCCTCTGAGCCTTCGCAGAGCCCGGGTAGACATTGCCCACTGCTCATGGGGCACATACGCTTCAATATTCGAGATCAAACTAGTTTTTAGTTAGCTGACAAGACACAACAAACCAATGAAATGAGGGTCGAGTCCATTGGTTTCTTTTTCTTCTTCTTCTTCTTCTTCTACAGGTCTCAACGTGTCTGAGTGTGTCACTGCCCTCCACAGGATGGATGAAAAATTACAGAAACAACTATCCATTACTTTTAGGGAGCGTCTTTTTATTTCTTACAGGGTCCATTCACAATGATCAACATCACTGCAAATGTGTCAGTGTTAGCCAAGTGTTTTCTCAAGGGCCAAATATCAGACTACCCATTTAAATAACAATAAAACAGATAATATGCAAAAATAAACAGGAGAAAAGCAGCTAAACAGAGTATTAGAGGATGAAGCGCTAAAGGGCGTGGCAAGAAATATGCAGAGTAGGAAATACCAGAGGTGGAAGAAGTACTCAGAAGTTGTACTTAAGTAAAAGTAGTAATATCACTGTGTAGAAATACTCTGTTACAACAAGTAATTCATTCAAAATTTTACTTGCGTAAAAGTATAAAAGTATTATCATCAAAATAAACTTAAAACCAAAAGTAAAAGTATTCATAATGCAGAATGGCTCATTTCAGAATAATAAATATCATATTATTGAATTATAATTATTGTTGCACTAATGTGTACATCACTTTAATGCTGCAGCTGGTAAAGATGGAACTAATTTCAATTACTATCTGCTGGGTAGTTTGTGAATTTTCCCCCCAGGGATCAATAAAGTTTTATCTTAATCTTTAATATCA
>NTHP01000039.1:843088-863171 GCA_003416845.1 Oplegnathus fasciatus
TGAGTCCAGCTTCATGCCGACAACAGAGCCTGCTCGCCTGATCAGTTTATCCAGTCTGGAAGTGTCCTTCTTAGATGTGCTCCCAGTCCACCAGGCGGGGGTCCACTCCCATCCTGCTCAGCTTGTCCTGGAGCACAGAGGGCTGGATAGTATTAAAGGCACTGGAGGAGTCACTGGAGAGGCAGCCGTCTCCCACAGCGCCAGCTAGACTTGAATCATAAAGAATCATAAAGACAGTAGTATTCATACTCATACTACAGTTCTGGCATGTAGGAGCTATAATTATCATTCAGTTGGTGGTTCTAACTCGTCAAACAATATTTCAAAAATAAATAAAAAGAAGAAGAAATCACCTAGATTTAACAGTCTCTAAAACAAAGCCCATGGTCTCAGGACTACCACGTTTGCATGGCCCAGTTGGTTGAGTTTGTACAACCTACAAACCTACAAACCCTCTGAGACTAAAGCTTGAATAGAAAAGTAATGTCTTCCTTACATCCACAATTTCAACTTTTTCCCCCTCAGTTCCCATTTTGATTTTGCTTTTTACTTCTATTCTGCCAAGGGGTACAATATCTATATCTATATCTATAGCCTGAGAATGTTACAATTTCCTTTTACATTTCAGTTACAACAAATATAAGTTATTTGGACATATATTTGTTTACACGTTTCTACATGTATTCTTTCATATTTTAAAGTCATTCTAAATAGACTATTTCTTTGATGCACTTTGACATTGTGTCTCATGGAATTTTGGATCGGACTCTGTGTTTTGTCATTTCTTTTAAAAACTCCAATACAACACATACCGCTCCAAATCGACTCAGTGTGTTTGTAGTTCTCTTACGCAGCATGAGGTGGCAGCATTAACCTGAATAAAACTGCCTGAACAAAACTGTCAAGTTTTCAACAACTTTTATTGTTATGAGCTCAGCACTACAAGCTGGAAACACACATTGTATTGAAGACACTACAGCAATTAAACTTAACTATACAATAATAATACAGTAAATCCAATAAGTACGGTACATTTTTGGTGTGTCTCACATGTTACAGCCACACAGCCTAGAATGAGGAAGTATTAACACACCTCTTTGGTTTCCACACAGGCTCCAGCTGCTTGACAGGTCAGCTGTGGCCAACAAAAAGAAAGCCTCTAGACATGAGGAAAGAGATGACACCAACTCACAGAACTTGTCTGACCACCAGTTAAGATGCATCATTAATGTTACATTTTTTCCATCTTAAGCCAACAAAGGATGGCAATGTGACAAACAATGTGTGAAAAGATGAGAAAGGGAAATTCTGATGTATCGAAATTCAGTGCATTTGCGAAAGGAGGAAGTTGCAAATGTCGTTACTTAAAATAATTTTCCGAAAGAAACTTGTAAAATAAGACATGTGAAAGTACAAACCCAAGACAGATCATGATTCAGGGGGCACAAGGGATTTATTTACAAGATGTCAAAGTACAGAAACAAAATTTATAAATGGCTAACATCAGACACATACAGCCCGAAAACCAATATGTCAATTTAATTCTGTAGTCCTACAGTATTGTGATCGGTTGAATTGAAGAAATACACAAATACACAGGGGTTAATAGAGTGTAAGTACATGATACAATAAATTGTAAGATGCATGGCAGCACAATACAGTGGATGAAACACAGTTTAAAATATATGTGGTTGGCGTAGAAAACAGGAATTGGTTTGCACTTTTATAACAGCAGTAAAAATACCAACATCACCTACAGTCTTTTGACTTGACAATATCTGTATGTGGTGGCCACTTAGCAGCTGTAGCATTTACATTGATCTCCTGTGGCGTGTTTTTTTTGTTGTTGTTGTTCAAAAGTAAAATATGACATTCACTTCACCCATCCTCCTTTGAATTCTCAGTTCTTGCTAAGAAACGTTTCTGTTTTCAAGTTATTTCTCTGCAGGTTTGAGGTATTCAACACGTAGTCCAGTCACTACCTTCATTAAACTTCAGAAAACTATTCATTTCTCCAGAATCACAGGATCTGCTGACGTCCCACTACGACTGGTTTTGATGGGTTCAACTGTATCAAGATGTCAGGCAGACAGGGGGAAGGGATACAGAGGGTGGGGCACTGGACTTGGTTACTCGTTGGCAGTGACGGAGATGGGGTTGTCATAGGCCGCTCCCTCCAGGTCGTCTACCCGTTTCCTGCGCATCTCCGGAGGGGGTCTTGGTGGTGGATTCTGAGGAGGATTCTTGATGCTCTCTGGACCTAGCTTTCGGATCTCCTTCCTTGGAAGAATGGGCTCCCAGTGTTCACCTCGGATAGCTGCCTAGAAAGCAAGAAGATGACGAGGAATACAAGTCAGTAATGGTTGGCTAGTGTAAGATCAAGTTAAGCCTGAAATGTATTGTTCAAATCCCAACAACAATGATGGGATGAAAAGTAACAGCGGACCTTATCCTGTACATTCACAGTTGTATACATAGTTCTAATAAGATAAACTGCATAGCCTGGAAAGCTTTATGACTTTCGTTGCCACATCTACTGTTGATGAGTTCAGACACACCCCTGACTGGTCAGATTTCATAACCACAGGGTCATGTCTCAATAGAGGTACCAGTAATGAAACAATCTCTTCCTTGTTGCCATTTCCTTGTTTCCGTCAACTGGCCACTTCCTGCCTCGTCTAACAACAAAGTCGACAGTACTTAACCTGCTTTACTGGAGATTAATGTGGTAAAAGCCACCAACTCACCACAAGGTAGATGAGGCTGGCAATGCCGAGGCAGACGCATCCGAGGACAGTGGCAAGCATGAAACCTCCAGGTACACAGACACTAAGACAGACAGAAAGGGACTTAAGGACGAGAGACTATGATGACAAGCTGTCAGTCTTTTGTTGGTGAGACTGAATGAGAGGAATGCTGTTAAGCGAAGGAAAGTGGCAGATGAAATGAACTCACGCAGCATGTAAAAATGCTCTGACATAGTAGTTCCTGGTCAGCGGCCCAAAGGCTTTTACACACACGGTGAAGCAGTACTGGCCCCTGAGAGAAGACAAGAGACAGGAGTGAGCATCATCACATTAAAGTCTGTTAAAGCACGGCCTCCCTGTTGCAAAGAAACTAGACGATATGAAATCACTTACGATCTCTCCACACTCGTGCCCTTGGACCTCTTGCTTCTGGGATACTCAAGTAGACACACAAACACCCCAGCAGCACTAGTTATCTGTCAAGGCTGTTTCAAGTTACAAGGTTCACTAAGTCACATTATAACTATGAAAGAACATCGAAGCAAATTTGAATAAACATCTGTGAGCCTGTGCAGGTTTAGTAGGTAAAGAAACGATGGATGGACTGATTGTTTGACATAAAGGAGAATATATGCAGAATATGGTAAGAATGTCAGATTAAAAAAAACTAAAACAAAACTTTCTCTACCATACTGTGTTTTCACCAATGTAAAAATATCATGATTTGTATATCCAAATGAAAGCAGACACATTTGAGACTTATTACTTATTTATTTATTTATTATGTTGCTGTTTCTTGTGTTTGGTGAGCTGAAGACAAATTTCCACCCTGGTGGACATTAAAGATATATTCTATTGTATCCTATTGTATTCTATATTGTTCCAAGCCTTAATATGGTAGAATATAAGGCCAGGTTTAAATATTAACTAGCTTACTTTTAGGCTTGTGATGTATGAATTCCTCCACAGCACTGAAGAGGGACTCTAGAAACTGGATATGGAACATTTATCACAAAGACACAACTTCAGCGTCACTTCTTTAGATGAAACTTTGCATAAAGGATACACTGCATAAGCAGCAAACTGCCAGCCTCTGAACTGTCCAGCCACCCCCACAATGCCTCCAGTGAGGAGGACTGAAACGAGGAAACAGGAAGATTAAATTAAAACGTATAACAGATTATATGTTTTGCATATTTTTTAAAACAATTTTATTTTAATATTTCATGACTCCACTCAAAGAAACAACCCCATGCTGAATTGTACATCGATTTGACTCCAAACTGCAGTTTAATTTCTTATTAAAGCAGGCTGGAATTTACAATTGATTGATATGATTTAATGTTATGCTGTAATAAAAACGTAAAAAAGTAGCAATTACTCGATCAACAAACTGGTGAAGGCAGATAAAAAAAACATTATCTCCTCAGAAAAAAAATGTATTTGAATTAAACTACTCAAGTTAATCAATCATTTCTATGAAACTCAGGGTTTTTTTTTAATCTTTAGAAAAGTTTTTATACTCACTGAGTCCCGAAGCCAGAGCCTGCTCATTGGCCCACATCGCCCACTCTATTTTCCCCATCGCGTTCACCTAAACAGCCCCTCTGCAAACGGCTCTGACTCTCCGCGAGCGACTCACAGCTTTGATTAGTTTAGTACAAGGAAGCAAATGTATTTACGAGATGTGAGGTGTGGAGACGAGCAGGCTGGTGGGCGGCGCTTATTCAGTCGTCATTTCCGAAAAGTGCAGGACAACAATGGGAGAGGAGGAGCCAACCAATCAAACTGACCAGACAGGTAAAATAAAGATAAACAGGCAGGTGTAGTACATGGATTTCATATGCAAGCCATGCTACTTGTTGATATGCTATATATATATATATATGTCATTCTAAACATTTCAGCTTTTCAAGTTAGGCGCATTGAGTAGACCATCGGATTTTCATTTTCTTTACCTTCCTTTGCACCTGTCCCCGACAAAAAAAAACTTTAAAAAAGCAAACTTGAATCTGGAAAAGGCAAAAGACAAAACAAAGAAACAATTATATTGACTAAAATATATTTTATTTCATGTTACAGAATAAAATTGACATAAATTAAGTGTGTACTGTAGGTCTGAAATGATGTTTTCACAAGATGAAAATGAAAACATAATTAAAGTGACCATAATTACAACACCCTCCTTAGACACATGGATTCATACAGAAATTCAAAGCCTCATAGGCACAAGCATTTGCTCAGATAGGTCAGAGAGCAAAAGGTCAGCTGCAGTGGTATTTATGGTTCAGTGCTGCCGTTCATATTTATTTACCACCTCTGAGTCGAGCACATGCTCAACACACTCCGAACCCGTTAGTCAAATACCCCTAAAACAGTATCTAACTGTACTGAGAAAAAGATAAAGAGATGAGGAGAGACACACCAGAACAGTTTGATCATTAAAGGAAGACATATTAACATCCACAACGGTAAGAAAGGCGTCCGGTATTGCTGTGATTTGTAAAAACCTAGTTACATATGACTAATGCAAATTGTATCTCTGCTGAATTGGCTTCATTATCGCTCAGTGGAACTTTGTCCGTTTAGGGCTGCAGGGCATCACACAGTTTTCTTAGGCAACCCATCACATCCAAGCAGATGCTGAGCGAGATCCTCCACCACACAAGGGCCTGGTCCAGCCTTGAACACACAACAAGAAAAGATCATGTCACTGACTTACACCAAAGAAGTGTTATACCATCAGTAAAGCAGAGGAACTACTGTATATCACAATACATACCACAATTTTCAACTGAAGTAGTGCAACAGAATGTTGTGCAAGAGCTTGTTAAAAGGAAATGTTGACATAAATCTAAACCTGTGTCGCAAATATATCACATCTTTCTACTGTATACTGTGCAGCCATAAGATAGACACACATTGATTTTCAGTTGCTGTTTAACATAAACTGAGCTACAGAGTGATTACAGTTGCGTGTATGTGTGTACCTTGGTACTAATAACGTAGCTTATTCCCTTTGTGATGGGCTCTAGACCAATAGCCTGTTTCAGCTCCTCAGAAAGAGCAGCACGGTTAACTGGAAGACCCTTAATAAACCTGCAGAGAAGGAAGAAATATTCATTGACTCATTTCAAAGTGGCTGAAAGCAAACACACCTTAATAAACACCTGTCTTTCATTGTGTATTTATGTATTAATTAGTTTGTACCGGGACCATGCACTAAAGCTACAGTAAGTGTGTCTGGTAACTGTCAACTCACTGTCCTCCGTTGGTCTCTGGGGGGAAGAAATGCTGTACCACCTGAACAAACTCAGGAACATGCTGCTGCAGGGTGAAGATCACCGCGTTGGGTCCTGCATCAAATGTGTAGGCCACCTAGAGGGAAACAAACAGACTGTGACCGTCCTATGAAGACGGAGAGTTTCCCCAGTTTGAAAACCACCTCACAAGTTTCACATCTTCATTACACCATCTCAGAAATTCAGCTGCATGAACTGAGACAAATGAAAAAAACACACTTACACTGAATAGTAATGGTTAAAATAAGGAGACTGTATGGAATACATTATTATAAGACATACACACTGCCACAAACAAATCATCAGAACAACTTATAAAGTTTGTTTTATAAAAGTTACATGTTTTAGCTCCATGAACTACAAATCATGTACTGTATACCTGATGAGACTGCCGACCATTTCACACTTTTTTGAATGATTTTCTACCCTTTAAAGCAGCCCATGTTTCCATTCGTTGTACTGTATTTCATTTTGCAAAGACCCGAAACTATGTTAATCTGACAGTTAACATTTGAGTTGCTTTCTTTTATTGTAAGACTTGTGTTATTGTTGCATAATTCACAAGTATTTTCTTTTAAAAAAGGTAGACACACAGCTGTCCAAATGAATTAACAGTACGCTTGGTTAAAACACTAAACCAAGAGAACTACTGCATAGATATTTTTCTGCTCTTTCTCAGAAGCAGAAGTGTGAAGTTGCTCACCCTTGTCTCCCCATAGTGTCTGTTATACCGATGCACCAAACTGATGACCTGTTGAGACACACTGCTGAGGTAGAAGATGGGAGGGTATGTGTCAAGGCAGGTGGCATGGAACTGGTTACTGTCCTTCATGGTTAGTTCAGCAAATGCAGCGAAGTCCTTTTTTCGCACCGCTTCAATCATCTCTACCATCCGGCCTGGAACGACAGACTCAGCCCGGTGCTACACACACACACACACACAAACATTAAGGATTGACATAAGAGTAACAATAAGTTAGCTTTGAATGCAGTCTAAATAAACATAATCTCCACTTTTAACAGTATTGATGACAATATTAGTGCACTGAATAATGCAAGTTTGAGGCTGAACAAAGTACCTTTAAGAGACAGCTTGTTTGAACACTGGTTTGCATCCCAGAGGTGCTGCCCACTGGCTTCTTCTCAGCACTGGCCTGTGACAAAGTGCATGAATTATGCCCGGTGTAACTTTTTACTATTTTCAATTAAACTGTGGATTTTGTGCACACGTTACACAAGAGACTGTCATTTATAGAAGTAAGAAATTAAGTATGTGACTTTCACAATAGAGCACAAATGTTCCAAGACATAACTGACTCGCATCATTCTTTCAGTCTCATTTTGTCACTTTCAGTCTCTCTCTCTCAAACACACACAAACTGACCTACCACTAGTACAAGGATTCTGAGCTCAGGCCAATGAGTCTCTGGCTCCACCTGCTGGGCTAGACTGTCCTTGCCGTCGTCTTTCTGTCCCATGATCCACTGGACAAACCCTCCATACATACTCCGGCACGCGCTGCCCGACCCTTGCCGAGCAATCCCAGACAACTCCCCCTCTACTCCAAACACCCGGGCCAGAGTGTAAACTGCAGCACATGGACGAAAGAGGGAGTGAGAGAAAATGTATCAAATATGAGACATATTGAAGAATGGGTACACACAGGCAACATAGTTTGAATTATCTAATTCTATGCTGAAAAGCACCCATTGAGCTTTCAATAAAATTAGTGCTCTAGTGTCATTAGTGTAATTTCAGTCATGCATTGAAACAGAGCTCCCACACACACTCTCTCACCTAGACAAGCAAATCCAGCAGCTGAAGAGGCAAGCCCGGCAGCAGTGGGGAAGTTGTTAACAGAGCAGATGTGGACTTTGTGAGACAAACCAGCCGAATCCAAACCGGGGGCCCCGTCATTACGTCTCTTTCTCGCTAATCGTCGAACTAAACACAGAACAGACACGCACAGAACAATGACATAGTGGCCTGCACAACTTCCAGTTTTTGTCCTTTATATGCTTTCTAAGAGGAAAAATAAAACAGACAGGACTCACTCTCTCTCAGACAGGACTGTAGTCGTGGATGGGTTATGTCCTCCTCTTTGCCATTGAGCCATATTCGATCCTCCTGAAATGATCTGCTGGTTGCAACTGTTGTGGTTGTTTTCAGCTGAACAGAAGAAGAAAGACAAGACATATCTATATCAAACTGTAGCTAACTTATCACCTGACTTTAGCCTCAAGATTTCTGCACATCATATATGACACTATTTGTTACCCATCATCCAGGCACAATTCAACAGCATGGTTAATATTTTCTACAATTATAAGCATGTATTTGTACTGTATTACATTTTCCAAAACTGTTTTACAGCAACCATGCCGTACAAATGTTGACACTATATTCTAATACCAGCTCTGTCAGTGCATAGTTTTGCCAGACTGAGTTCACAATGAATGAAACAGCACAAGCGCATATAAACATTTCAAAACTATCAGTAAACACAGCCTCTTTCTACACTTTTATTTATGGGGTGTTTCTATGATCTGTGCCTCACTGCAGCAGCTCTGGACAGGAGCAGCAACACTTTGAAAAGCACGTTGAGAAAGCTGAGTGTTTTCCTGCAGACACAAGATTCATAGTTTGAATGCTGTTTACTTAAATACCTGGTCCTGATGCAATGTGACGCTCAAAGATGAGTTGATGGGTAGAATTAGTTCTTCATTTCTCTTCCCCCCTGAAAAGTAAGTAAATTTGATACACAGTGCATAACAGATTGATATAATGAAATATTATGAACATGCTGGACACTAAATCCACCCCTTTACTGCCCAGTAGTCAGACAGACATGAAACACAAGTCACCATACAACAAAGACACACAGGGCTTAGTTTACTTTGGATCCTAAAGCTACAAACATAGCTGCTATACAGGGATAAGCACAGGTCGAGGTGATACTTACAGTATTTAATGACAGCTATATTCACAGGAGCGGTGCATGTAACTATGTTTGGCTTGTCCTCATGCATAGCTGTAAATGTAAACAGATGTTTGTTTAGATAAAACTGTATCTAAATATTCAGAAAAACACTGTACGAGGTTCCTCTCGTGTTCAGCAGTAACAGTTTAGCTAACATTACTCTACCTTACTGCTCAACCTTACTTTCCTCGAGGTCTCTCTCGATTGGCTGGTGTTGAACATGTGGCTAACCCTGCGACCAATCAGAGGCGAGCCGTTTGGACTGAGCAGCCGGAATAGCCAATGAGAGATCATCTGACCACGGTCGTGCGAAAATGGGGCAAGGACATGGACCGCCCCACACAGCGTGTGGCTCAGTGCAGGTTTGTAGGGTTAATTCAAGTCTATACGAAATTTATATGGATTATAAAATCACATATATCCAGCCTACAAAAAGTAAATGATGATTGTGAAATAAAAAATTAAACAACTTAAATTCAGTGTGATAGTGCTGGAAGATGGTACTGAAGTACTACACTTAAGTACAATTTTGAGGTAATTACACTAGTATTTCCATTTTATAGTACTTATTACCAGTGTTGGGGATGTAATTAAACTAGTAAATTAACTACATTTTGCAGTAGCTTGCTGGTAGTTAAACTACATTCATATTTTTAAGTTTTTATTTTACCATTGCTTCTCTACTGCCCAGATGGGGTTGTTTTGTTTAGGACAGGTTCAGGTCTCAGGGGTATTCCAGGAAGCTGGATTGTCAGCTCACCTGTGAAAAATATTTGGCTATAATTTTTAATGTTTTGAATCTGAATTTGTAAAACTAAAATTGGATATATTAGGTGTCAATAAGTCATAAGTCACACTAGAGAAGTTGTTGCATGCTATTTTAGAAGCTACCTGGCTAACTGAGTAATCCTGCTAGGTGCAAGACCCCCACCTGGACTCTAGTTTCTGGAAGAACAAGTGGACACTTTTGGCAATAAACTCAGTTGAGTGACATTTTTGGCAGGCATGTGACTTTTTTGTGTTATATTTTGTTATAATTTCATATCACATGTACATTGTCAATTTGATAGTTGTTGTTTTTTTACAAAGTAGTTTGAACTACTTCTAAGTAGCTTTAGTTAACCAAACTAGATTTCTCCCTAGAGTAGCTTTGCTGTAGTTCAACTTCTTCCAGTGTGAAGTAATTGGTATCTTGTAAAGCTGCTTTCAAAGCAACTTACCCAACACTGCTTATTACTTCTACTCCACTACATTTCAGAGGCAGATTTTACTTTTAGCTCCACTACATTCATTTCAGTTATACCAGTTACACGACACATTTGATGACTTTATGAACTATTCTTTGCTATACATTAAACTACCAAGCAGTATAATAAAGTAGTTAAAATTAGCTTGACCAATTACAACATTAAAATGCTGCTTAATGCATTAGTAGTAATAATCCAATGACAGGGGTCATTCTGCCTGCATGAGTCTACTTTTGATATTTTAAGTACGTGTTGTGGATAATACTTAAGTACCTTTACTTTTGTAAACTTCTTAAATGCAGGACTTTTGTCATTGAGCATTTTTACACTGAGTATTGTTAGTTTTACTTAAATAAAGGATCTGAAAACTCCAATAACGGTGATAAGGCAACTGTTTAACCATCTACAGTAGTAACTCCCTTTCTTGTAGAATTAGATGTCTCTCCTCTTTCACTTGGTAGTGCAGGAACACAAAAGTGCAAACCAATGATAACATTTATAATATAAGTGAATAAGAGTATCACTAAATTGTAGTGTTTGTAAAAATGAATGCAGACTGCAAAGCTCTGCTAACTGCAGCTAACTAGTGCTATTGGATGTGAGACAGAGCATTTCTTACAGACAAAAAAATAAATCATGTTTCTCTTATTTGCTTTTTATTTTAAAAGTAGTTGGATACATTTGGGAATCTGTTAACTCTTGTTTCGGAAATGAAATCCAAAATTTGAAATTGTTGATTCAGCAAAAAGAGCCAGAAACAGGAAGTCAAATGTTTCTATGGCAGCGAGGATACTGTGTTATGATGCTGCAAAGTTTTCCTGTTCTTGCATTGAGCATAATCACAAACCCAAAATGGAAACCGTTCCGTTTTCAGGAAAACAAACATTTGAATTTAAGGCTTTTTTTTTTTAAACATTTTTATGTAAACCTTCAGGATACATGTCAGCAAAAAGAAAATATCCAAGTGCAACATCCAAAGCTAATGGGATGCCAACCCTGAATAGAAAACAATGTATTGAATTCACAGAACAGCCTAGATAAAATGCAGCAGTACGTTTTGCATTTCATCTAGCTTCTTGTGTATGAAGAACAGAAGTCAAAATAAAAAAAGTAAAAATAAAGAAAAAAAAAAGAGTAACTACTGAGAGGAACCAGAGGAGTCAAACAGCGCCATGAGCTGTCAGGGGTACAACATAAGCAGTGCACATTTGCAGTAACTTGATTGAGAAGAGATCGCAAAAGAACACCTTATTTGACACTGAGTGTGTATTCTACCCCCCACCACTTATGCCACAATGTCAACTCCACTGTGTTGTTCTGTCCTCTTGGTGTGTAGTTTCCAGAGACACACTGAAGGTAGTGTGGCATCCCAGGATTCGGTTAGTCAAAGATGCTATCAGAGTCCCAGTAAAGTATATCCTCTTCTGATTTCTTGGCTTATTCCAGGGCTCTGGTTTAAAGTTAGTAATCATCCTCGTCATCCGAGTCCATCACCCTCCGCCTGTTGAACTGACGAGTACAGAGCACATGTAAAACGGATAAGTGACTGATAATGAATCAAACATAGGTGACGTTTCAGAGGAACTTACTGTGACAGTTGTCTTCTTATCTGTTTGCTGACTGACTTTTTCTAGAATCTCGATCAAGCCCGACTCCGAAATCTGACAAAAGAGAAAATCCAATAATTGCGCCGCTGGCATATAGAAGAACATTAACATTATAACATTAGTGCTTCAAGCATCAGAGGTAATTTTCTTACCTTTCCTCCTAACTTTCCAAAACGAGCCATTTGAATGAGATAGTTTTCAACTGCATTGGCCTTCTCCGGCTTCACCAAAGCAAGATTGCTCACTGAGAAAAGAGGAGAGAGGAGCCTTATATTTCTTAGATAAATCCTCTAAGACACTTAGAGGACACTTCACATTAAAGTGAATAGAACCACTCATAAGATGTGTTACAAATATTGTTATGATTCTAATTTCACAAATTCTTTGCATTACTGTTTTTCACCCGTTTTTAATATGTCAAATAAATACATATTTCAAAAACATCTTCTGGTTCTACAAGAGAATGATTAACTTCCACAGGGATCCATTTCAACAGGCTGAATAATAAATCTGCGAGCCCACTTACATCTGGCACGGGCAGACTGGTCAAGAACTTGAGCCAGTATGGAGTTTCTCATGTCTGTTTCTCTGTGAATAAAAAGTAACAATATTATTCCATCAGTATTATCTACTACTGTTTGGATCTGGGACTGAGACCAGTAAAAAGAAAACAGAAAAATACATTCATTAAACTGTCAAGAACACAGGCTTGGTCCCACATTTTAATATTATATTTAGTGTTAATAATATGCTGTGATTCTGTGACAGTAATCATCTCACAACAGTTTGTAGATAATTCAGTGCACAGATGTTCTTTAAATCAAAGTCTATTTATTCAAGTAATAAAGAAATCGTACTGTATATAAGTAACATTTAATCACTACTTGCATGCTTTTAAATGAATGAACACATCTTACCTTTGTTTGGCCTCCTCTCCTTGCTGATTATTTGAAGCATCCTGAAATAATATGTGAAACAGCACCATCATATATAGGTTTTATCCCTGCATTCAACTAACTGGTGGACTTATAACCTAACAAAGAAAAGTTTCATACCAGCCAATATTACCTTAACTCTGGAAATGGCCTCACAAACTAGCTTAATAACTGTCTAAATGAGGTTCCCTATGCTTTTCTTGATTATTTGATGAAACCTGAGTTTTCTTAAGCAAAGTTTCAATCACGTTTCAAACTAGAACGTAATGTTTGACATTACAAGACAGAGTCTGATATGTATGATATGTATTTAATAAATTTATCAGAATACATAAACAAAACTAAACCCACATGGTACTGTATGCGCTTTTTCATAGGAATTTGGCACATTCCCTGAAAAATGTATTTACATGCTAAGTCTGTGAAAATTTCTGGTTGGGTTCAAGAACTGAAAGCTGAAGAAAGGAAGAGCCCTAAGCACTAAAGCACAACTAAGACTGTATTATTGAGGCTGATACTGATCAGTATTTGAGAGTTTACAAAATCCTTTAATATAATATCAGCTAATATTAGTTTTGTTAACATATGTGTATGTTAAAAAAAAACATTTCTGATGAGAATCCCTTAAATTTAGTCATTAAGAAGTACCTTGTACATTGACGTGTACCTAAAAATGTTCTGGGTTGGACACTTTAAATTAGAAAAACAAACGTGTCAGCACTCTCTGGAGAGCAAACGATGTAATGGTGACACTGTTTCTAAGTGACTTCAAAATATATCTTTGGCCTTTCTGAACTGCAATGTCTTTATCTGTGACAAGCTAATGTCGTCCCAAATAATGGCCCAACCAATTCATTGACTGGGCTCTGTTGAACATTGTGTGTACTGTGTGAGATTTAGATCCAGTCAGTCACATAACCAATATACTGTGTGTTCAGTTAGTTGAAACCTGACAGCACTGATTGAAATCTGCTTCAAGAAAGCCAGATTTTTACATTTTATTCATTAAGGATGCCAGCATATCATGTTTTTTTAATAGTATAAATATATATTTATTACTGTCCTAAAACAAAGTAGTTACCCTTTAGTATTTGTTGATTTTTTTTGTGTAACATGAAACTGTCTGCCTTCTCACTTATTAACAGATAATGTAAGAAAATACTCAACCCCAACTAAGCTCACCAGTCGACTGTCTACTTATGAATTTGGCCCAAAATACTCTTTAATGTTTTATAACTCTTTTGTTGAATTTCGCTGAGCTAACGCTGTCATTATCAGAGGGGTGTGCGCTGTCTGCTGGACACAAAGCTAGCGGTGCTAGTGAGACGATGTTGGTTATTACTGTGATTTATCTCGCTAACTACGGAATTAATTACAGTTAATTTACATTGAGCATGGCTCTCACTGGTGAGCTATGTATATCCCCTGAGTGACAGCTGAATTATTTGAGTTGTGGTCACTGGTTTAGCTACACTAGCTAGCAGCATAGTTAACTCAGCATCTCCTTATAAGGCGGGCGCGAACACGCTTCCCAGCTCATGTTTTGTTCTTACCCCGTGCTTTGCCTGTAGCTCCGCCATTCTTTGCCGCCTAATAGCCTCTAATTCGTCGTCTGCCATGGTTTACGAAAGTAATATAGACCAAAAAGACTGAAAAAGGGGATGAAGTAACGTAACACAATACACTCTGAACTCGCATCAGAGGAAAGGCCCTACCGAGCTCAGGGGAGTGTAATCAAGATCGAGGAAATCGATCCAACACACTCAGGGTCAGGGTAAAGCAATCGAGCACAGAGTAAGGATCGCATAAGAAAAAGTTTCTATATGGCCATATTCCTAGTACTCAAGTAGTATCTCAAAATAATGACTTAGTATCTCAAAATAATGAGAAACGTTCTCAAAATAATGACTTAGTATCTCAAAATAATGACTTAGTATCTCAAAATAATGACGTAGTATCTCAAAATAATGACTTAGTATCTCAAAATAATGACTTAGTATCTCAAAATAATGAAGTAGTATCTCAAAATAATGAGTTAGTATCACAAAATAATAACCTAGTATCTCAAAATAATGAGTTAGTATCTCAAAATAATAACATAGTATCTCAAAATAATGAGTTAGTATCCCAAAATAATGAGAAACTTTCTCAAAATAATGACTTAGTATCTCAAAATAATGACGTAGTATCCCAAAATAATGACGTAGTATCTCAAAATAATGACTTAGTATCTCAAAATAATGACTTAGTATCTAAAAATAATGACGTAGTATCTCAAAATAATGAAGTCGTATCTCAAAATAATGAGTTAGTATCACAAAATAATAACATAGTATCTCAAAATAATGAGTTAGTATCTCAAAATAATAACATAGTATCTCAAAATAATGAGAAACTTTCTCAAAATAATGACTTAGTATCTCAAAATAATGAGAAACGTTCTCAAAATAATGACTTAGTATCTCAAAATAATGAGAAACTTTCTCAAAATAATGACTTAGTATCTCAAAATAATGACGTAGTATCTCAAAATAATGACTTAGTATCTCAAAATAATGACGTAGTATCTCAAAATATTGAAGTAGTATATCAAAATAATGAGTTAGTATCACAAAATAACAACATAGTATCTCAAAATAATGACTTAGTATCTCAAAATAATGAGAAACTTTCTCAAAACAATGACTCACTATCTCAAAATAATGAAATTTTCCCAAAATAATGAGTTAGTATCTCAAAATAATGAGAAACTTTCTCAAAATAATGAGTTAGTATCTCAAAATAATGAGAAACTTTCTCAAAATGACTTAGTATCTCAAAATAATGACTTAGTATCTCAAAATAAAGAGTTAATATCTCAAAATAATGAGAAACTTTCTCAAAACAATGACTATCTCAAAATAATGAAATTTTCTCAAAATAATGAGTTAGTATCTCAAAATAATGAGAAACTCTCAAAATAATGACTTAGTATCTCAAAATAATGAGTTAGTATCTCAAAATAATGAGAAACTTTCTCAAAACAATGAGTTAGCATCTCAAAATAATGAAATTTTCTCAAAATAATGAGTTAATATCTCAAAATAATGAGAAACTTTCTCAAAATAATGACTTAGTATCTCAAAATAACGAGTTAATATCTCAAAATAATGAGACATTTTCTCAAAACAATGACTTACTATCTCAAAATAATGAGAAATTTTCTCAAAACAATGACTATCTCAAAATAATGAAATTTTCTCAAAATAATGAGTTAGTATCTCAAAATAATGAGAAACTCTCAAAATGACTTAGTATCTCAAAATGAGTTAATATCTCAAAATAATGAGAAACTTTCTCAAAATAATGACTTAGTGTCTCAAAATAATGACTTAGTATCTCAAAATAATGAGAAACTCTCAAAACAATGACTTACTATCTCAAAATAATGAAATTTTCTCAAAATAATGAGTATCTCAAAATAATGAGAAACTTTCTCAGAATGACTTAGTATCTCAAAATGAGTTAATATCTCAAAATAATGAGAAACTTCCTCAAAATAATGAGTTAGTATCTCAAAATAATGAGTTAGTATCTCAAAATAATGAGAAACTTTCTCAAAATAATGAATTAGTATCTCAAAATAATGAGAAACTTTCTCAAAATAATGACTTACTTATCTCGAAATAATGAGTTAGTATCATAAAATACATTGTAAAAGACATTACTTTAAGAAGGTTTTTCATTATAATGACTTACAGGATCTTTTTTTTTCATCACATTGGCAGAAATGGGCATACTGGTCAGAAAGGTTAGGAATTTGTGGAAATCTATAAAATAAATGTTCATTATATTTCAGCTATATGATTCCTCATATTATTGACCGATTTATTTTATATTTTGACCAATAAGTAATGCTGTTGAGGATGAGAATACCCTCGAGTCTTGGAGCGTCTTCTTTTTGAGAGAACATGTAATAAAATTTATTTAATGTTATTTATACAAAATGTGAATTTTAGTCAGTTTCATTCAGTATAAAATACAGAAAGACTGCCGATGTTTTGGAAAAAGATTAGCAAAAGGATTCACATGCATGTTTATAAAAGAAAAACACATTTGACAATAAACACCTTACAGTATTGATTAGGTTAATGTTTAATTGCAAAAGTTAGATTGATTACAACATCATTATTCCAAGGGAAGAATCATTCAAATAGAGCATTGTGCCTTGTCAGTATGTGACAGTTCAGATGGCGCTGAGATGAATGTTCTTGGTGGAGTTGCCTCTGCCTGTGAGGTGTTAGACAGCTGATAGATGGAGGTAGCTTCAGGAGGTTCATCACACTTGATCTCTAGCTCCCTCTGTACGTACTATAAGAGAAACGGCTCAAGAGCAGAGGGACGTGGTACTTTTGGCCAGGGTCATTTATAGTGAAGGCAATCTGCAACAAAACAACAAACATACAAGAGACCAACAATTACGAGTGTTAACAGCATCATTTGCATATGACAGGTTAAATGAGGATACAAATTCACTGATCTATTTACAAAAATATGGTAACACCCCCAGTAAAGGAGCTGAGGATGTCAAGATGTCAACGCATAACATTTTAAGCCTTTCCTCACCTCAACATACGGGTAAAAGCTGGTCTCTCCCATACTCTCCCAGTACTGAGCAGTCTCAAAATGCATTTTATACACACCAGATGTAAACATTTGTTTTGTGATGAGTCCTGGGCAACGTCCATCATCATTAGTGGTCCTGGTGAGACAAAATATGAAGACCTATGAACAGAGATACACTATCCAGTAGTAATTATTTGAGATTTTCCTGTGATTTCAGATTTTCTGTGTGTGTGGTGTTTTGCAGATGTGGCTGTTGTCCTCAGGTTTTTACCCAGTGGTTATCAAACTCCAGGTATTAGTGGAGGGGTCTTGACGATAGAGAGCGAGGGCCATGTTCGAGCCGGGCACACCCATCGCAGTGTTCAGCACATGGGTGGTGAGAGGACTGGGTGAGCCTGCCATTGCTGTGATCTACAAAACAAGGAACTAAGACTTTAAATGGCTCAGCTTAAATCTGAAACAATCACACTAGACCACAATAATAAAAACCAGAGGTGTGGACTCGAGTCACATGACTTGGACTCGAGTCAGAAATTTTATGATTTTAGCCTCGACTTGACAAAATGAAAAAAGACTTGCTACTCGACTTGGACTTTAACACCTTCATCAATCAACTAACGGTAACACCCACAAAGCGCCAAATGCGGGTAAACACTGGCGGGTAAATGTTTGTACTAAAATAGTCCTGTAATAAAAAATAAAAAAAAACCTAAGCGGAGAGTCTACCGGGTTTTGGTGTCATTTACAAACGCGCTGCTTCTGTCCACAAGGACAGGGACTTTATGGTGCATTCAGGTGCACCTCGTAAATTCTGAAATCTACGGGCGCGGACAATGACTTCATGGTGCATTGAAGTGCACCTTGTAAACTCAGGAATCTATACTCGAATGGCCACAACGGTTGTTTAAAGTTACAGACGGAGACGCATCAGCTTCCAACTTCATTCAACATTTAAAGTTTATAGAATGGTAAATCGAGGCTTTGTTGTTAAAATGGCATTACATTTGGTGAAGAACGCATTATGACTTGTTTAGGACTCGAAACTCAAAGTTTAGGACTTGGGACTTGTCAGTCTTGACTTGGGACTTGACTCGGGACTTGAGTGCAAAGACTTGAGACTTACTTGTGACTTTCAAAATGATCACTTGGTTAAAAACTCCACATATACTTTTTGGACTACTTGCAAAAACATACTCATGCAGGCCTACTTTTCTTAAAGCAACATTGGGTTCACACCCCACCTTAAATTTATATCAAAGTTTTCAGACCATCAAAAAAAGTTACAATTTGTAAAGTTAATATTTAAAGAGAGAACCTTCAAATATGGACCAGAGAAAAATAATGGACTGAAACAATATGTCGGAGTGATTTGGGAATCATAGATAATAATGCTGATTTCATTTTTATGCAGACTTGCAGTATTGTCTGTTATCTATTGAAATTAAATCATTGAAAAAAACAAGCAAGTTGAATATGCAAGTTGTAATTTATGATGTATAAATCCTTAGGATAATCAAATAACAGGAAATGTAATTATCTCTAATAGTTACAGTACAAGGTAGTTGTCAATACTAATAATAACATCTGACTGTAAAATGGCAGTAAATAGAAACCCTGGATATAGGATTTTAAATGTATCTTTCTAGATTTGAACGATATTAAATCAAATGATTTGTTATTTATTGACTGCTCCTGTTGTCGCCACTGTCACCTCACAAAATATCTCCTCGGCCGCAGACTTCATGTAGTTGCTATAAAATAAGTTATAGGGTACAATACAACATCTTGAATATATAATGCTGTATCCCTTTACATTTAGCCTGTTTAAAATCTTCTGTTTTATTATACATTCATAAGAAGTTTTGCGCTTACCTTATTTTCAGGCAAAATATGACCCTTGAGTTGCTGCAGCCTGTACGCACTCATGTGCACTAATGAATAAAATCCAAACTGGGTCAGCAGTTTTAACCAAAAAACTTGATTTTATGGTTTATTTAACAGCATCGGCCTTTTTGTCACATTGTCGTCATGCGGTCCTGCACGCTGCCCTACTCAGTGTGACATTCAGCACACATGGGCTTATCTTTTTGTCAACAGAAGACTGGTTGTGCAAGAGCTCCTTTTGTCACACTTTGAACTTTAGTGGACATGGATGATCAAAGAGGCCGAGGCAGAGGAGCACAATTAATGGAATTAAAAGGAACAAAGTCTTTCTTATTTTCTGACATTGGTATGTTTGACTGCTGGGTTAATGAACCCTAAATACACAATTTCCTGCTTGAATTCCACAAATGACTCCACTGACACTTGTGCTGTGATACTTCCTCCCAACCTCTCAATCTCTCATTTTAATGAAATTCAAACCCAAGTGTTCAGTGTTATATTTGAGGGATCTTTGGAGTTTAATGCATGCAGCTCTGTAAACAAATTAAACATACGGCCTACTGGATTTCTTCTTCTAAGCATTGTTGTGTTTTCCTGTAACTCTAATGTACCAAACCGGTGGCAGTGCTTGAAGTGGAAAAAAATAAGTACTCAATTTATTCACATGTTGGCGTGTGTATTGGCCGGTATCAGCAAATCATTAAGTATAGTATTACATTCTGAATTTCAACAGTGAATAAAAGATACTAGGAGATATTGCTGATGTTCACAACATA
>NTHP01000039.1:864946-962770 GCA_003416845.1 Oplegnathus fasciatus
CTGCACAAAATCCTTACTACACCAAAATGTTGTGGTATTAAGGGTAACATAAAATCAACTGATAGTTGCAGGAGGATTTTTTTTATTCTTGTGTAAAACGTGGCTGCTTTTGTTTCAGTGTCGTGAGTCAGCAGGATACCATGTGCTGTTGAAGAGAGTAACATATTGGGAGGATTGTTCTGAAATCTGGGTGGAAACTGCTGCAGTCTGAGTCTGGGCGGTGTTGGCAGTGTCCTCCTTAACCAGGCACACAGCAGCCGTCAAAACAACACACACAGTATGGATGGTGCTGTGCACAGTTTTGCCTGACCTTAGGTCAACTTTTTTCCCCTAAATGTTCGTTTCTGTTTCACTCTTTTCCTCCATGTCAAGCTTGCTCTTTCAGAATAAAAACACACTCCCATGTACTGTATTTATACTCAATATGAAAATACTTTTACTACTGTGACAATGGGTATTTCCACTCGGCTTATCTTAAGAATGCAAACAAAAACATGTAACACCATAGGAATTATAATAACATCATTGTTTTCTTTAAAAAAAAACATATGAGAAGTCCTAAAGCAAGATTAAAGTCAGACAGTTCAACAATTACAGTAAAGTTTACAATAATACACAATATTACACACTGACCTGGGCCTTTGCACGTCTTAAAGTGCCAAATGCATGGTGGAAGAGAGCTGTAACATTCCTCTAACACAGTTAAAGTAGAGAAAACACTTCAAACAAGGTCATTTGTATAACATTTCTTTCAGAGAGTCGCACTCACAGAAGTACCATACCGATACTTACAAGCAAAAAACAATCTNTTTCTCTCCTGAATGATCAAGGTGGCTATTCAGTGTCTCAAGGATTACTGTGATTTACTTTGAATAGCTAAATTCTGATATCTTATCTATCTTAGAATTACACAATAAAGAGAAAAAGTGAGTTGACCGTCGACAAAAGATCAAATTTGATATTTCTTTTGCTTTGAAGTGAAAAGACTATGAGGACCTCTGAAGGGATCATTTCATTTTACAGACATGCACACAATATTCCAGTTATAGCCTTATTCTGAAAATGATAGCAATATTTGAGTAAGCTGTTTACATGGTTTATAACCACGATGCTTCATTAATATTCCCGGTTCTATATTGTTTGTTCATGATCTAATTAAAAGTCCATAAAAACAAACTCATTTATTCTAAAGAAGCAGAGAAGAGTAAGAAGAGTGCTTTAATTTTCCTTTAATGTTGTATCCCCTTGCTGTTTCTTTTCTTGGGGGAAACTGGTGAAGCAGCAGAAACACTGTAGCACCTCTAGCAAAACTCTATGACTACACATCAATTATTACTGTATGTACAGTCTGATGCTGGCATATGCTGCCTGTTTCAGAAGACGGCTTTTAATTTGAACAAGATAAACTGGTAAGCTGCTTACATAATGTTTTAATCAGAGAACTCTATTGTCTTATTTGGATTAATATTGCAGTATTTGGATTAATACTGGAATATTGGTGTTCGTGCAAACCCGCTTCTTAGGCAGGATTATAAAAAGTCTAATTCACCATCGTGTTTCCAGGTGTCCCTTATAATTACTCTCTGGATAAGATCGCTCTCTCCCTCTCTCACTCTCAGTCTGACAAATTCTTCTCAATCACACNNTGCACATACTTGGTGTGTATAGGTCACCTGTGTCAGTGGTTTTCTTTTAGAGAAATGTATGGTCACGGAAACCAAGCTTGCTGTGATACAATTAAATGTATTGTGTTATCTGATATGTACACCCAGTTGGAGGGGAGTTGAGCCTCTGATATGAGTGTTGGCTTGGTGGCGGTTGTTGTTCTCTTCCTCCATGTTTGGCACTTAATCCACGTCGTCTACGTCCTCTCATTTTCCTCCCTCATATTTCCTCCTCAGGGTCAGAGCTGTGGTTGCTCATCTGTGACAGACAGACAGACAGACAGACAGACAGAGGCGGGACAGGGAGGGAACAAACAAAGAGACATTTCATTAAACTGCAAGCTCAGAATGACTAAGTAAAATTTCATCTTGCAAGTATAAATTGATTTCACAGTAGTGGAGTCTCAGCAGTTGTTGCGTGTCCGCTCACCTCACAAGACAGAAACATCTGGTTATCTTGTCTGTGTCATTTTAAAGCCAAAGCATTTTTTTCTTAAAATAATGGAATTGTAATTCATTTAAATTTAAAATTCAAAGCTGGTCTAGATTTTTTTTTTTTTTCTGTGGGAAACTGAGATTAATAGATTCTTATCCACAAAACGGAGCCCTGACAGACAAAGAACCACTGCTTGAGAGAAATTAAGAAAAAGGTCTACACCATCTTGACCTTTGTCATGAATCATGCTGTAAGGACAATAAAAGCAAATGGGATGGCCCTCACTGATGCACTTTTTAGTCACTCCTGGATTTCAGGTGCATTTACCGTGTGGTGGTCATCATCGGGCTCCCTCAGGTCAGGGCTCTCCCTGTGGATTCGATGGCGGGAGCTGGGGGGTGAGAGAGAGGAGAGGGAGTGCTCGGGGCTGCTGGCAGACAGAGCGTACGGCGAGCCAGCTGGACTGTCCTCTCTCAGGGGAGACCCTGCGACACAGGAGCGAACACATGCACACACACATGGAGTTCAGTGAAAACTGTTTGGTGTGGCGCTTGGGTCCTGTTTCCTTTTTGGACAGGAGTTTGAAGAAAATGCATGTTTACTGTGGGTCTGCGCGCATCCCACTGCCTTTGTGCTAGATGACGGGCAGAAAACAAGAGTGGGAGTGACAGGATGAAGGACAGATGAGGAGATAGTGAGGAGGAAGCAAGAGACAGCGGAGCTAGATAGTGAGGGACGGGGGAATCGAGTAGAGCCGAAGATAAATGAATATGAAGATGAGAGCTATCAATCGCCCAAGGTCATTCAAAGTAGATGGAACACACACATGCACACACACTTTCCTGAAGGTGTTCACCTACAACTGCAGTAGCCACAGCAGAAATGCTCTTTTTAATGCACTGTCTATTTGTATATTCAGCCTGATGTTATGATATGGACTTTAAGGTTCAAGGTTAAAGCACCATCTTTGTTTTTTTACTAGAACACATTGGCATAGCAGCGACTGAAGATATAGTGCTCAGAGGGAGGTGCACTGCACCAAATGAGTGATGTAAACTGTGTTTCAGTTTACGATCAGGTTAATTAAGATTGCAGTAAAAACAGTTTCCTTAGGAAGGATAATAAAGCTTTGTCCTATTCAGTCCCTGGGCTGTTGCTCTCGTTGGCAGGCGCAGTAACTGTATTGTGTTCAAATGTCCACATGAGGGCAGCAGCAGCTCTTCCCTCCATGCACACTGATCCGCTGTTGTTCTAAGCCACCAACTTTTGTCTGTTTTCTGAAGCTTCATCAGTCAGTCACTTCAACCACACTGTTTGTTCAGCATGTTCCATAATTTGCTCGCAACCATAAATCAAGACGCCGGCGCTCCAGCTGATATCAGCCTTGATTCAACTTTTTAAAAACATCCTGACTGGAGGGAAATAATTGATTTGTCAGGTAAAATAGGAGCGGCCCTGGTGGTGCAGTGCATTCCCATCCCCCAGTTTCCCCTGCAGCACAGGTCCTTAATCATTTTGATTGGGGTTGTGACTGGTGGAGCTAATCAAGCAGAAATCGGAAAGTGGCATATCGCCGGAGTTCGCCTTAAAATGCTTTTGATGTGCGAATAGATAATCTATCATTCGATCTCGCACCTGCCTGCCTCCACTGTCTTTGTGAATGAGTCTCACCTTTGTGGTCATTCCTCTGTGTGTCCATCCTGTCAAGACTGTCAAGCAGCCCATCGATCTGTGTCTTTATCAGAGTCAGCTCCTTTTTAATCACCTGCAACTCCTCCATTCCCACTGCAGGGACAGAGAGAGAGAGAGAACGTAAGGGACATTAGGAAATTACACAACCTGAACATTTCTTTAGGGAGAGCTTTAAAGGAATAGTTAAGCATGTTGGGAAATGTACTTGTTTTCTTTCTCGCAGAGAGTTGGATGAGACGATTGATACCACTCGCATGTTTGTATCGTAAATATGAAGCTACCCCGAGCAGCTGGTTAGCTTAGCTTAGCATAAAGTCTGGAAACAGGGAGAAACAGCTAGCCTGGCTCTGTCCAAAGGTAACAAAATCCACCTACCAGCACCTCTGAAGCTCACTAATTAACACGTTATGTCTTACTTGTTTAATCAGTACAAAAACTCAGTGTAAGAATGTCAAGGACTGTAAACTTGATGCAGTCACTTCCTGGGGTCTTGTCATCACTGTGAGGTTGCCAGGCAACCAGCGGCGATTCGAGGAAGTTACTGCCAAGAAACAATAAAATAACCACAACTTGTCATTTTTACATTTCAGTTTTTGTACGGACTGAACAAACAAAATATGATGTGTTAATTAGTGAGCTTTAGAGGTGCAGGAAGGTTATTTTTTTGACAGAGCTGTACCTGTTTCCTCTGCGTCCACTCTTTATGCTAAGCTAAGCTACCTGGTGGTCGGCTGTAGCTTCATATTTACCGTGCAGATATGAGAGTGGTATCGATCTTCTCATCTAACTCTCAGCAAGAAAGCAAAAATGTCCTATTTCTTTAAAAAAATGTGACTATGGGAGAAGAAAAGTGCACGCAAAGTGAACCATTTCGAGTAAGTGCACATATTAATATGTATATATACATATTTCGTCTGTGACTGCTTTATACTAAAAGGATGAGAGGCAAAAGACATAATGATCCTATAGCTTTATATTTAGCATTTGCTTTCTCTTACAGAGAAGCAAACGGTTTAAATCTGCAGCATCTAACGCAACCTTTTTTTGTGACTTAGTCCATTCATATTACTCACACTTGGCTGTGGTTGAACTAGTGGAGTGGGCTCTGGAGCTTTTGGAGTGGGTTCTGTCTCGACTGCGTCTGTGCCCGGTGGAGTAGGAGGAGGAACGGGATCGCTTGGCCAGACTGGGTCCCAGGGGCAGCGGAGACAGGGATGCCGGCACGCGCTGGTAGTCATACACCCTAGAAATTCAGTAGACACACATTTTAAAAGAACTTATCTTTAACTGTGTTCGTGCAGCTAGTTTGCTCAATTTGCAGGAAGGTGCTCTGTGATTTCATGCAGCGCAAGTGTTAGTGTGAAATCATGATGAAAGAGAGCCTGCTCACAAGCATGAGGATGGAGTTAGAAACACCGTTATTAGCCATACATTGGTGAAAATGACTAAACTGAGCATATAGATGGACAGCAGAGAGGATGATTATTCTGCAGACAGTTTGAGCTGCTCACAGAATCTGTTCTCTGTGAAGGAGCAAAGCTTTCAAAGCCACCATTTAAACCTACAGGTGGTTTCACACTCAAAAGATTACATTAACCTTAAACCAGATATTGATACAAGGCACAGTACAACGCTCAAACTAGAGTGGGTATTGAACCTCAATACCTTTTGTGATACCAACAAAAATTTGTGTGTAGCATAGAGTAAGTGTATCAACAACTAAAGCAACGAAAGCTGGAATCGAACAGCTGGTCAGATTAGTGGTCTTGTTTACTTTTTGGTGGAGCAGTTTCTGATTTAAATCAACATTTTGCCAATTTCAGAATATTTTACTCAGCTTATGTTTGGACAACACTTAACATTTGAGAACTTTGGCTTTGGTTAAATGAAAGAGAAAAAGTATTGTAGAAAAACATATTTATATTTCTTAAAATAAGGCATCAAGAAAACTATTGTTTTTTTGTATCAGTATTGCAACTCAGGTATTGTGTTGGCACTAACATGGAAAAAAATGAAACCCAGCTCAAACAAGAGGGTGATACATGCTGGAAAAAAGAGATATTAAAGGAAAGATGTGACAGTGAAGAAAAGCATCGGTTCAAGCTTATGGATATTTATATTCTATGTTCCTTTGTCTTTTATTTTCTATCTCTGTTTCTCTCTCTTGCGCGCTGGCGTTGCCTCCTCCCCGTGGACAGCTCCATGTCTCTATCTGTCACTGAATGTAATTGGTTCTGTCAGGGCCAATCAATAGCTCCCCGCCAGGCTAGTAGTGCTGGTGACAGGGGGTGTATCACAGTCAAACTCTGTAGTGCTTACAGAAACGACACTGTGTGTTTGTGCATGTGCGCTCGTGTGTGTTTCAACAGAAATAGAGGTGATGTTGTGACTGAAGGTGAGAGTGATTTGATCTCACATTTGACCTCGACACTCATTGACCCAAAGACCAGGTGAAACACAGCTACGATCAAAACCAACCAATCACCAACGAGCAAAGCCGCAGGAAGCGTGGGAACTGGGGCAATCAAATCTTTGAATGATTATGTTTCTATTTAATTGTAGCAGCTGTAAATGCAGCACCAGATTGACAGCGACTTGGCTGAAAAAACAACCAAAAAGTAGAGCCAGGGTTTCTGCTGTGTTCACCAAACATCTATAAAACCACATAGAATGAAATGTAATGCCCTTTTCACGGTCATACCGGTCGAAGAATGACGAAAACCAGTAGGGATAATTGGGCCTGCTGTATATAACATTACTTCCAAGTATAAGTGATCAATTTACGTGGCCTGGGTCTCGATAAGTGGCAGAAAATTGATGGATATGTTAACCAATTTAAAAATCGACACTTATCACCATTACGAGGCGATGAGCTTCCTAGCTACTGTAGCTAGCAGTAGTGACAGTGTTATCTTTAGGTCTGATGGTGCCGACTGAAACTCCACAAAAAAGAATTGAACATTCAACTCCTGCATGCACGATCCACTGTCGCACCAGTCTCACTTGTAGTTTATAGATGTATAACGTGTAAGTTATATAACTAATATTACTGTCTACATCCGGAAAGAAAAAATATTCAAGACCTTTGATCATTCTGATAAAGTTCAGAATAATTTCAAATGCATTATGATTGATGTTCTGTGGTAACGGCAATCCATCTCAACTGGATCTAGTCACAATCTGGATTTACCTGGACCGAGGACAGTCCGAGCACAGCCTAAATGGTTTCTGCAGAGCCAAAAGCTCTGAAAAGCTCCTCTGCTGTATATCACAAGTCAACAACACAGAGGCAAGCTGTCAGCTGCAAGGACTTGGAGTCAGACGGTAATGTAGATTTACTGATTGAGCTGTTAGCCAGTCAGTCAAGACGCAGCCCGGCTTCCTGAAAAGTTTTCTGTTGTTTCCCGTTCTGTTATATTCTGTGAAGCGTCTCTACTTGATACAGAGATTTCTGCACAGACTGGCACATCCACAGTCCACACACACACGCAGACACACACACATCACAATGTCACATAAGGATGAAGTGTATTAGGCCACCATAAGTGTGCGAGATTAGAGGCTTTGAGCATTGTCCGTGCGGGGAGACACAGAGACCAAAGACTTATGGGAGTTTAAAGTCCTTTAGAGCAGTTTGCAGGGGCAGATAGACAATGTGTTGTTACACCGGCTTTGAAGTGTCATCTCAGAGAATGGAAGCTCAGACAATGAGAGACTGTTGACGAGTGAGGATTACAGGAAAGTGTGCGAGTGTGTGTGTGAGAGGGAGTGTTTGTCTCTATGGATTAGACCCCACACGGAAAGCAGCTTTGTCAGCTCGAGCTGTTATCTGTGTGTTGAAAGACACTTTTCTTTCGTGTTCGCACAAGAGGACAGCGGACAAAAACAGTCATTTCTCTCTTTCCCACATATTGATGTGCACAAACAACAAACACAGAAACCAAAACACACACACGCACACACACACACAGTCCCCCACGCACTCACACCCAGAGGCAAACACGTGCGTCCATTCCCACACACACACACACACACACACACACACACTCACAGCCGTCTTTAGTGCTAGCCAACAGCATGGGGAATAATCATGCACTGTGTTAAAAACAAATTGAAAATCAGTGGTGAGTGTTTCCCCCTGAGCAAAGACAGAAAAATGCAGAGCAAGGCAAACCAAATGAAAAAACAAAAACAAAGAAAAGATGACAGTTAATACTCAGAGCAACAGAGCATCGATATGTGCGAGAAAGGCAATGGAATGAGGTGTATATTCTGTGTGTGTGTGTGTGTGTGTGTGTACAATGTGACCGCCTTCTTTTATTCAGATGTGCTGAGTGGAGTGTTTATGAGTGAGGCCTGGGGGATGTAGGAAGGTCCCTGCGCAATTTCAGTGGAGGACCAATAATACAGAGCCACTCTGAGTGGAGCTCAGTCTAACTACCACATCTACCCAACCACTGCACTCCAACTGTACACTGCACAAGAGTGTATTCTGCTGTAGCATGGAAAAGGTAAACACACACACAGCAAACTAACCGCCGAGCCAACAGTCACAAACAATATGCTCTATTTCAGTGTTTTTAAGGGGCGTTACATAACCCCAGTGTGTGGTTGTTGCAGTGATTTTCATTTCAGCGTGAGAAAGTGAAAAGTCTTTCAGTGAAGATTTTTTTTTCATTTATGTCCAATACTAGTTGTTTCTTATGAAATATGAAATAAAAGCAGTTCTGAGAGAAATGGTTTTGTTAAGAGCTGGTTTTCCGTTAGACTGCGTTCCAAATTGCATTTCTTCTTACTTTTAGTACGTACGGCAGCTGCGCTTACAAAGTTTGTACTGTTGCATGCAGTATGCATATAACTGGGACATACTACTTCATCATAATATTGCGCCTTGAACTTTGACCCTCTTGCTCATACAAGCTGCGCAGAGGATTGTGGGTCAGAATAGTCAGAAAAGCCTGCTGGCTTGTATACTGCAAAACGTGACCAGATGCAGTAGGACATCCTGGTATTTTTGGCCTACTACATTTGACATACTATGTACTGGGACATACTAAATCTTTTTCTGGCATACTAAATAGTATGGTAGTATGGATATTGGAACGCACCCTTAGTTTTCCTTCACTGTTTTTCACACACTGACACAGACACACATGGTACAAACATGCCGATAAAATATGTACATCACTGTCTCATCTTGAGCATTTAATGAACTTAATCATTCGTTTTCGTGCTAATAAGGAACACTGACGTGAAATGAGCCTGCGGAAAATGATCACTGGATCATTTGTATTGATTTACAACAGTAGCACTGCTATAGTCATTTAGAGCTATATCTTGCTGTAAATGCTTAATGCATTGCCTCTAAATTTCAAGGCAACATCTTTAACTTTACATGAATGAATCTTAAGCAAATGATATAACTTAGTCTGAGCTGAACACTCCTTTACAGTAAGTGTGCATCACTAGATGTAGAAAACATATATCTTTGAGTGTGTGTGTGTTTGTGTGTGAGTGCGATGAGTGAGTTCCTGCCTGTTGAGTAGTAACAGGCGACACTGTGAGCACAGACAGGATGACTGACAGCTGTGTGGCAGGCAGCGACAGGCAGCGGAGACTACAGGGGGCAGCAAGGATGAGGAATCCTCTTTAGCCTCTTCCTTTAGCCTCCTGTGACACGCAGACAGACAATAAGGTGTGTGAGCTGCCATGCGTAGCTTTCTGACAGTACCTGTCATAGTAGTCCTCGTGATAGCTGTCATAGTCCAGGTCCAACTCAGATCTGCGGTAGAGGCGGAGAAGGAAACAGAGACAGAGACAGAGGAGGTGGTTAGCAAAGTATTTGTCAAAACTACACGATGCACTTTTACTGGGGCTATCACATATTTCACTCAGCAAACAGCGAGCTTGGCTGGTGAGTCGGCTTGTAAATGTGTGCGAGCCTCAACAGAGTTATGTGGCACAATCACTTCATCTGGAAAGAATGCTGTGTTCATGAGCTCCAGCCAGCCAGAAAAAGACATTGGATTTGTTCTGCTGCAGCATCCAAGGTGGAAAATCCATAGAAATCATCTCGTGCTCCAACTGTACCACTCGCTGAACGCCGCCATGTGTGAGCTTGGTGAGGCGTGTGTGTGAGAGACAGAGAGAATCAGAGGCAGGTGAGTGATGTGACAGGAGTGAACTTAAATGGGCTGGTACCTGCAGAAGAGACCGGAGAAAGTGGAGGAGAGAAAAATGACACTAAGCTGGAGCGAGATCACATTCTGGTGTGTCAGACCTCAGTATTCCTCTCTAATCCCCGCACAGTCGCTAATAATCCCTCCATGTTGCTCACCCTCCCTCTGTCTCTCTTTGTCTCTCTCGCTGACTCACCCCCTGTATCCGTCTTTGTCAGTCTTTCATTTATCTGTCGTGCTTTCTCTTTGTTTAAACTCACTCTCTTCATTTCTATCAGCCTAACAGCTTTACTTCAAGATAACCATATACCATATATTCATAACCAAGTAACAGCACATGTTCAGACAATATATTGTCTTTCAGGACACTTCAACATATTGTGGGGAACTTACACACCCCCAGTCCTTGCCATCTGCTTATCTGTCGCTCAGGAAGGCGGTGATTCTCCCGGTTGTAGTCACGCAGCTCATCTCAAAGAGTAGATGTTTTTTTGTTTTTTTTGTATGTCAGGATAAACAAAAAAACTTCTCACATGTACACATATACATGTACAAATATACACAGACAAACATCACAGGGTCGTGAGAAGTAAAAACCTCTGCCTGTGTTTGTGTGTGGGTCGATGTATCTGAAGTGTAGACTTATTTTGGAGTGGACCCTAATCACATCCCCTCCAGCGTTACTCTTGTCTGGCTCATACCAGCTGGTTTCCAGAGCTCAGGAGACAGGAAAGCACAAAATAATTCACAACAAGTGCTCATATCTGAGGTGGACGCTTGCCAAAAAATGGAAAGCGTGATTTCAATCCAATTTAAAGACTGTCTTCTGTTATCCTATTTGAAATGGAGGAGGTCTACATGTTGCCTTAGCTTATTCCTGTCAAACCAGTTGAAACATCTTCATTCTTAAACATTTGAGGACTCAGAAGCAAGGAGGGCATTTCTAGTGAATTCTCCTTTCACATCCTGTACCAGTTAAGGACACACTGAGAGGCTGGAGGACAGAGGACAAGAGAAACAATAACTCCTCAGCTGAGCTGAGCTTTCTGTTCTCCAAGTGAATTCAGCCAGAAGAGAGATGGAAAATAACAGCTATTCACCGAAATCCTCACTGAGGGGCAACTAAGCTGCTGTTCTCTCTCTGTTTGTTTCTTTTTGCATTGACTGGTTTACCTTCATCATCGTAGTGTTTGCAGGGCTCTGTGGCAGACAGAGTAATTATAATTTGTTAAATCACTTCTTTTTGTAAAGACTCTTTCTAATCTTTAGCTTTTAATCTTTTTTATTTCTGTTGTCTTGTCTGTTGTTATTTCAAACATTTGGCTGCATATTTTTAGACTTTTTAATATTTAAATTCTACTTTTCTCTCTCTGTGAAGCAATTTCTTACTTTGATATATAACAATTATTATTATCGTCAGTATATGCGACTATTTTTTTCATTTCAGTCAAAACTATATCATATATCACTTAAACTGTATAAATGATCAATTAATAATGATAAATGCTTATGTATGTCTAATTAATGTAAAATCATCATTTGAAAGATTTGAATGAATGATAAAGAACAATTGATGTGTAAACAGTTACTTGTTATTCAACCACTGAATGTTGCACAATAAATATTTGTTTATTCATTTTGTAATGATGGTTAGGTCATTATTAGTGTCACCATGGCACATTAATGATATGACATATTTTCATATGACTCAGTGATGATAAATCTGTGACAGGTAAGCACAGTCCATTTAGGCCGTAATTACATCCAAAGTGAGCAGCCAAGTGCCTGGGTCACTGTGTGTGTGTGTGTGTGTGTGTGTGTGTGCGAGAGAGAGAGAG
Source organism: Oplegnathus fasciatus (assembly GCA_003416845.1). Taxonomy (NCBI): domain Eukaryota; kingdom Metazoa; phylum Chordata; class Actinopteri; order Centrarchiformes; family Oplegnathidae; genus Oplegnathus; species Oplegnathus fasciatus. The sequence goes on from NTHP01000039.1 coordinate 876,756, forward strand.
AGAGAGAGAGGCAGATGGACAGCAGGGTCACTAAAGGCTAATTAATTTCTTTTCATAATTTCTCAAGTGCCAAAGCAATCCATTAGACATGGCTGGCTATAAATCATCTCAGCCTCAGCGTCCCTGTGTGTGTGTGTGTGTGCGCGTGTGTGTGTGAGATCGAGAGAGAGAGAGTCTGCGTGTGTGTGTGCACGCATGCGTGCATTAGGCAAAGACGAGTTGCTTTTTGTGAACAAAGCATTCCAGAGATTTCCTCCAACATGCACACTCAACACCCACCGAGGGCAGAAAACCATCACTTTCACAGCAGCTGAATGTATGGAAGAACCTCGAAGGCGTGTGTGTGTGTGTGTGTGTGTGTGTGTGACTGTGCGAGATGAATTATTAGAGATGCAGTTCAATTGGCTTAGAGCCTTGACAGATGCAATTTAAATCTCACTGACAATGAATCAAAGTGACATTTTGTGTGAGATTCTTGTTTTGTTGATTGTGGTGACATATTCGGTGATAAATAATCACTGCTGTAGTCTTTTATCCTGCACTTCTTTACAATCAATTCACAATATTGTCAACAGTTCTGTGTTTAGTTATCACACTGGACACTTAAAGCAATATTGAAGTTAATACAATATATACAAATTATGGTACAAATAATGGCCAGCTCTTTCAGCTTTTGCCTGAAAGTAACTACATCTATAGAGGTGGTGAAAATCTCTAAACATGCCATATACGTGTTTTATAACTGTTCAGTTACAGGACATCTCTATCACTGTTGTCTCAACACAACACGACGATTGCTTGCAGTATAACATACTGTAGACCTGCATCTGGACAATAGATCTAAAAAAATAGAAGCTAAATTTANGCTGTGTAGAACTCCAAATCCTTCAACTTTACTAAGTATCGATCAGGTAATTTTGGTTGTAGTTATTAAGTTAATTATTAATCAGAGTTCCAAATTGATATTGTAGTATACTTTATGAGACTGAATCAACCAATTGGCTATCATTTTTCCCTTTACGAAGGGTGGTGCCCCGAGGTTGGGCTTAATGTCAATTAAGCTCAGTTATTTAATATAATTATTAATTATTTTCGATAATTATTAATTATTTCTGATAGCCGTACATATTTTGTACACCTTTAAATCGTTGATCCCCAACAATACTGTCCCTTTTTCCTTCGCAGTAGCTAATGACGAATTAATCTTTTTTATACACGCACATTATGTTCCTACACATTCATGCCTGCATGAAATCAGGGGTGCACATGTACGCACACTCAGATACACTGCACTCACATAATCCATGAAGCAACAAACTAAAATTTCCCGGAATTAATGAAATGAAATCAAATTTGTAAAGCACGCTTGTCGCAGGAAAAGAAGGAATTAGTTCCAGCTACTTCATTTCAACACCTGTTATGCGCTCTCTCTCCTCCAAAAATTTGTGATGGTCATTGCATTTAGAGTTAGGTGAAGGACAGACTGTCTCAAGAATCTCTTGTGCTCCTTAAGAAACACAAATTTAAGACAGGACAGGTGCAGGTTTAGTTACGGTAAAAATGATAGAAGCCGATACGAGAAGATTATTGAGAACGCATGAAGTATAACAGAGGGGTGATTTTTATGTGGCTTTGCAGACAGTAGATGTCTTTCCTAAATCACTTCCTGAAAGGTTCCTGAAGTAGCAAGTCATAGCAGCAGGTGAAGAATTTCCAGATCATATAAAATGCAGGTGTGAGTATTACATTCATCACTAGTAATGAACCATTAAGAGTAGAATAGCTGAATCTAAGCAGCATGTCTTTAAATTACATCGGCACAGTCCAGAACTGGTTTTGTTTCTGAGCAAAATGTCAATCTTTTATTTTAATTAAAGCCTGATTTGAACATTTCTGACATTGGCAACTTCTAGTAGTGAAATTAAAAAAATGTGGTGACAAATCTTGCTGCTTCCTTAGCCCCCCGAACAAATCCACCACAGGGACATTGTCATACATAGACAGTCTAAACCAACCATCAGCACACTGGGATAATTTCATTCATCTGACAACTAAAACTTAATGGCCAATTGAATGGAATCAGCAACACAGAATAAAAAGGTATCATCAGCATACAGACGTATTCGGAATATTATGCACAAAAGAGACAAAACAATTTATATACATGATGACAAGCACAAGCCTCAGAATTAATTCGTGCAGCACACTTTTCATCAGGAATCCAGATTAGCAAACTTTTTTCATGCATCTGTCAATATAGACGTAAACTGTTTCTTATTGTAGCGTTCCGGGGGTGTGTGTGTGTGTGTGGGGTGGGGGTGGGGGGGCTGGGAGGGGTCATTGTGTAGGGGAGCCTCCCAGCATGCACTGTGGCAATGGATTTATACCAATGAGTTTTTCTGCCAGATTATTGTCTAAACTCAGAAACCCACTCCTGGTTTTTCCTGTTTTTTTTTGTCCAATATAAACAGAGCAAAAACAGAACAGCTGCGGAAATAATGCATGCAATAAAAAACGAGTGAGAATCAAGATAAGACCTTGCAGATTGCCCCCTTTCTTTTGCTTTTATACGTCCCTTAATTCCTGTCTGAATATTTTCACACGTATTAACAAACTTGTTCAGTCATGCTTTCTCCTGTTAGGAAATAATTCTAGGATGAGACATATTCCCTCCTTTAAAGTGCTGAGAAATTAATCCATGCCTTTGTGTCTTCACGCTCAGATTACTGTAATTCTCTGTATGTTTGCCTCAGCCAAGGAGCTGCAGCTCGCCTTCAGCTGGTTCAAAACACTGCAGCTCATCTTCTAACAAAGAGAAAGCACAGGGAGCACATTACTCCAAAGTTGGCTTCCCTCTATTATCCACCAGTGGAGTTCAGAATTAAATATCAAACTCTGGTAATAACCTATCAAGTAGTACTACAGGGTGAAGTACCTGAGTGCATTTCTGGATTGTTTGGGCTTGTGTCCAAGTACATGTAGCAACTTAAGGGAGAGGCTTTGTGCTTAATGGTTTAAATAGTGACATACTGTATTTGTTTTGAAAAGTACTACATATATAAATCTTTACTTATTTACCTAAGCTCCCCTCACTGCACCTTGGCGGGTCTGTATGGATGTATGGACTCAAACAATGTGTACATGGATTAACAGCACACAGAGCAAATAGTTCATAATTCATTTTGTTATCCTCATAAAGGAGCCACAGAATCCTGGATCCTGAGAAAAAAGTAAACAAATAATATCAGATGAAGGTCTAGTGCTGCAGCTTTACTCCTAGTGAATATGATCTAATAGCAAAGTTCAGTCAAGAGTGTGCAGAAAGCTTCCCCGTCTTTATTCGACAAACATAAGGTGGTATGTTTCATGCTCTGACCAAGATCTGTGTGGCCAAAAGAATAGACAATAAACAGGGTTTTTGCAATACAGATAAGTGTACAGATGGTTTGACCTTTTTTCATCGCACACTTCTTACTTGGGGATTATATGCGGTAGCTTTGGTAATATTTTTAGGCAGCAGGAGAGAGAGATGCTGATGGGTTGGAAAGTAGAAAAGATGAGGAGGATTTGGTGTCAAGTCAGGATTTGACTGAATAACAGACCAAGACAGCTGCTGGTTACGAGCCTTTCCATGTTCCCTTGAAGTTTCATTGCCCCTTACAAGTCCCAGCAGTGACTCCCAGAGCTGCAGAGCTTTTGTGATAGAAACGCAAAGGTCAAAAGAAGTTGTTACATTGCGGACGTCAAAGTGGAGTGCAATGAGACATGATAAAAATCCAGCTGATGAAACCTTAGGACAGACTGAAGAGGAGAAAACGCCCCAGACAAGGCCAGTTCACGCTCAATAACCAGTCTTGAAATCTTTTTGCAATAACAAAAGGTGAGTGAGTGTCGAGGGCAGCCACTCGTTGCCATACACGTGCTAGCCAACCAGAAGAGACAAGAAAAATGACATGAAAGGTGGTTTCAGCAAATGCCCCAAAACTACGGTGCATTCAATTGACAAAGTCCTCTAGTGGTCGTAGGAAGGATGACTCTTGTCTGTCGGGAGCAATGCAGGAAATAGTGTGACATTGTAGTAGACCCACAAAGTCGGCAGAGGAAGGAGGTCAAAGTGGTCAGACTGGTTTTATTTTTGAAATGGTGATTTTGGAGGGCACTGACAAAGATGTCATCCTGTTGATGGTGGCATCGGATCAGAAAACACTTTTTGATGTGTTGTTGGCATGGACAAAAGACGTATTTTGTCGTTTAATTTGAAAGGCTTGTCGAATCAGAAACAAGTATTTTCCGTGGATTTGGTGGTAAAGAAACCGAAAACCCAGCTACAAACACAGGGTGTGTTTACTAGTCAACATGGCCACTATCCAGAGTCATACAAGTAAAATATGTGAAATATGATGAAAAAACATAACAAAGCAGAATTATCAAGAGAGAACACATTGGAATACAACCCACACCTACATAGAGAGACTGACAACAGCATGCAGTCAAGAAGAAATGAGATTACTGTGTGTAAAAACTGTGCAGAGGGATTTTTCTTCTCTCCATGCCAAAACATGAGAAAACTACATTTGTGTTCATGGATTGACAATTAGGGGAGAGACAGAGAGAGAAGGAGAAGAAACTGAGACCACGGGATGTTAAGGGTGAGTATGACCAAGATGAGAGCAGAGAAGCTTTGATGGGGTAGGAGGGGAAGATGAAGGGAGTGCTGGCAGCTCGTTCTTTCTCTCAGACGCTCTCTAAGGACAGACTGAGCTAATCTACTCCCTCTCTCCCTTTCATTTAATCACTGTCGCTGTTATTCTCTCCATTTCACTCACATTCACAATTTCCTCTTCTAAGCCTTTCTTGTTTTTTTGTAAAAGGCACCGGAGTGACGCTTCAGATGCACCTACCTGCATTCAGTACACACATGCATATAAGTACACGCACACGGACGCAGATAATTGTTTATTATTTCAGATGGAATCATATCAATTATATCTTATTTGTGTGCCACAGAAGAGATGACAATAATGTCCAGTTATTTCATACTAGCTACATACACCAATTCTCTCCGGTTGGGGTTTTACACACACACACACACACACACACACAAAGACATATACTGTCATATCATGTGTCAACTGAGACTTTTCTTTACACTGTGGTAACTACACTATCCTTTTAATATCGATGGTTCCGTTGAAGGCAATATTGCAAATCAATGAGCAAGACTTCTTTATGGCAATATTGGATTTACAGGATTTTTGTAATGAAGATTCTTCATTTTCCCATCTGACATTATTTTGACATTCCCCTCTGGTTATCTTATCTATAATAAATTATCATGATATGTATCGATATCACAGTATAAAATCAACTACACCATTACAGAAGATTGCATCCATATTGTCGAACCCCTACACACAGACGCGGCTCATCTTGAGGGAGAATTAACATTTGACAAAGAGCATCTTTATCATTTCCCGAGGACCGACTTAAACATGCAGCGATCACACACTCCGCTGCTTTAATCAATGGCGTGTGCAGGACAGTAGCTGATCAATAACACATCACCATGTAATCTGCTCCTTGACATCCATTTCTGCTTGGCCCACTGGTCTGCATCATTTGGATGTACTGTATGCACTGCTGATGTACAGCTACAGGCCGAGAGCATGAGAGGTACTCGAGTAACTCTAGGAGCTCATAAATTTATATCCTACATGCATCAAGGTTAAATTATGGCCCGAGAGCAATTTATTCAGTCTGAGAAATAGAGGTACATAGATAAGGGTTATGTGTCAGATCGCACTCATCCTTCCTCACTTTAGTTTAAGTAGCCCTGACTGGCTGACAGCCCTTTAGGTGTGATTGCAGCCACGCCATCAGGAAGAGGAGCAGACGAGCAGTGCATTGATAGAGAGGAGCTGGGTAGTGCTGCTGCATCAACAGGGCATTGAACAGGAGCCAGGACTAGAGCTGGAGCATAACAGGCAGTACGTATCAGACAACGGGCACGCATCAGGAGACAGGAGACTCAATAAAGAGTGTCCCATGGGAGAAAGATTTTTTTTCTTCTTTGGCCCTTTGTCCATCAGAATGCACCCCTCTTGTCCCCTCATAGGTGTACTCATCAACGGTAAACTAACACTCAAATGGCAGGAGGAGGCAGTGCCACCTTGGCAAAGCTCTCAAACAAGAGTGGATGAAGTGGAGAGGACAGGGAGAGTGAGGGATTACGAGTGGAGTGTTTGTTAAAGGGACAAGGAGGATGGGGACGGAGAGAGAGGAGTGAGTCAGATTCCCCCACAGCTGTCAGGGCGTGGACATTCCTGACTGATACAGTGGGCTTGCAGGATCAGCCTCGGCAGGGGCGAGGCGTGGTGTAGCATGGCACAGTTACTGTTTGATTAGCCAAAGAATGTCAGAGTTGGAAATAATGAGCGAGTCCCATGAATCAGCCCGTGTTTTTTAGCATCATTACCTGCGAACAGTGATGGAAACCTGACTATTTCACCGTTACTCAATGTGAGAAAAACGTCTATTTGACACAATAAAGCCATAAGAGACAGTGTTTTTAAATGTTTTCCAACTAGAGACAGAAGACAGTGTCATTACAGTCTGTAACCATTAAACCTGAGTGTCACCGTTTGCAGCAGGGCTTTGATCACACGGCAACTGAATAGGTTCAAAAGACTTTACTGATTCTCTACAACACTAAAAACAGTGAGAGGAAACACAGTGATGTTGCAAATACAGTATGGAGGAGGGCAAAAGGGAGAGGACAGGAGAGGAGAGGAGAGGAGAGGAGAGGAGATCAGATCAGATCAGATCAGATCACTGGAAATGGCCCTGGACTGTCTAAACAAAAGATTAACATAATCTGCCTTTCAAATCAGACGGTGTTACAGGTGTTTACTGTGATTAAAAGCCCACAGAGCTTTTACATTAATTGCTCATTTAGCACTCTTGCAGGACAGGATGTGAATAAATGAATAATACTGTACATGCTTTGTTGTTGCCACAGTAAAAACACTTCATAAAATCCAGTCTGATCAGGTGCTAGACTTGGCTGGCCTCTGTTTGATACAGAAATACAAAGCAGGGCTAAAAATAAAATAAAAAAAAGATCACAGAGCCAAAAAACTATAACCTTTGAATTTAAATCACTAGAAGACATAGAGTATAATCTATGTCTCTTTGTGTGTGTGTGTGTGTGTGTGTGTGTGTCTGCTACAGTGGTTTCTATGTGAGTGTGCGTGCTCTGTATGTGGGTGTAGGTATGTCTGCACACCATAAATATGTGCATATGCAGATGAGAGTAGGTTTAGCTCGATGTGTATGCGCCATAGAAACATGCTCCCCCCAGTAGCGTCGACAATGTGGCCTAATCCTCCTGGAGGCAGAGTGTTCAGAGTAGGATAAGTTCAACTCCTCTGCATGACTCGAGACCATCTGCGCACAACTCAACACATAACAAAATTAGCAAACGATGCTACTTTATTTATTTATTTTTTATTTTTTTTACCAAGTTTGAAAAGGTCTTTTGAATTAAAGCTTGTTGTCAGAGCTCATGAAGGAGCAAGAGGTAGCTGGAAACGAGCGCCGGTTGACATGTAACCTGCCTGTTAGTGATGCAGCGCATCTACTTCTTCGTATACGTGTGGCTTCTCTCCAGGAGGGCCAACCGCTTTAGCTCGGTGCCATTCATCAAAAGCTCTGGGTCTCACTGGGAGCAGTAATTGGAAATTCCAGAGTTCAGGATATTTAGAGCTAATTAGCAGCATTACACAGCAGGAAGGTGACAAGTGACATCCAGGGCACTCGCAGAGACCCCTCCCCTCCACCCATTACCCGTGAGGAGCACAGATATCGAGACACTTCCTTTAACAGGGGGCGGCTATCCTCGTCAGAACCGACTTAGAGCGCAAAGTTAAAAGGTTACCCGAGGCTGCCTGGAGTAATTAATCCTTTCAGCCTTTTCAACTCTGTCAAGCCCCTGCATCGTTTTCGTGTCCTGAACTATACTGTTGTCCTGAAATTACTGAAGAATTAAAAGCTAAAAGTCATTTCAGCTCAACTGCATGAAGGGCAAAGCAGCATGGGTACACCGAGCTAAAATTAACTTCTTTGCTCGCTACCAAGAGGAAAAAAAGACAAGACACTGTCACAAAGAAGCCAAAGCTCTGAGTGTCTGTGTGAGTAGCTGTGTCTGGTTAGACTTTGTCATCCAGCCACGGAGCAAACAATCCAGTCCTCTCCTCGGACAGCAAGAGAGGATCTGATCATTTAGGGGATATCTAGGGCAAATAATAAGCTGCCATTCAGAAAGGCCCCCACGAGAGCCGTCTGTGGTTTTTAACTGTGATCGACAGGACTGACATTTACTGAGTCAACCTCAGACTGCAGTCTGCGATCCTCACTGGACAAAACTTTAACCTGAGCTAACATTAGCTATGCTAAGTCAACAACCTCCCTGTATCTGCCTCACTTTTGTTAAGACAGAGATTGAAAGAGGCAGAGAAATCAAAAGTGAGGAGACAGAGACGCGCTAAAGGAGGGAGACTTTAAGACATCGTGTCTGTATGGGTCAGACAAAAACATGGGCTGCTACTGCAGAAAAGATGGTATTAGCAGCAGTTAAAGGAGATCCAAGAGTAATGCAGCAGAACTAAATGCTTGCAGAGACTCTTTCCCAAGTTTCTGGAGGATATGATAGAAAATGGTGATTATTACATACCTTCACAGATAGTAAATATGATAATGTGTACACATTTGGTGATTGTGTAGTTGTACTGTAGTTCGAATTTTAGACCTCAGAGTAAGGACACTATTTAAATCAGGCAATTTTGGCTGGTCTGAACTAGCACTGAGACATACGCTGATATATACGACAAACAACACAAATTCACAAATTTGTCTCCCATCAGATCACTTTTCATGTTAGCTATCTCTTTATTATCTCTGGTTGTATCATAGACTGTATATAAAGATGGACGACATGACAGTTCCCCAAAAGTGAAGCCAAAACCTCTAAAAGTTTTTTAAAAAGTATAAAAAATTGATGCAGTAGAGCCAGAGATATCATCTTTTCATTTATCTTCGGGTACAAACATGGTCCACGCATGCATGTGAAAGCAGATGCTTCAAGCACACGTCACATGTTCTGGAGTGTGTCACCTGAAAAATCTTAACGCAACACAAGCATGTCCACGTACTTGCGCGGACCATGTTTGCGCCCTTGTCAAAATCTGACGCACACTACATCACCTACAATGCAACTCGACACTAGTGCTAGTAGTGGCTCATGTAGCCTCAAGCAAAGATGGGGAGCGGGCTACAGAGGTCTGGTAAGTTCACTTACCACACACCTCCAACACACCTCCAGATTTTTTTCATTTTCAAACTTGTAGTCTTCAGCCCCAACCAACGCTGACTCAAGTGACATCACTCGAGGACAGTTACCAGACTTCACGCAGTTCCTTTTGGAGCCACAAAAGGCTTTATACAACTTTCTTGACACACGCAAAGGTACTCCCCAAAGACCTGTACATTTTGATAAGAACAGTGGGGTTCCCCTTTATCAGTATTGACATGACATAAACATATACCATGATAGAAGATTTTATCCTCATCGCCCACCTCAACAGTATGTAGTAGTGATGGTCGAGGTTCGGCATAAAGAAATAGGTCATTTTTTACAGCAGACATTTTGACTTGTCGTAGTATTAAAAGCACAGGTGTAATTGATAATAATAATAACGACTGTATTTAGGTGAGCTAGTTCCAGGGTCCTGCTGGCTCGTTGTCGTGGCTTACTGGGACACTCGATGGAACCGAACCATCGTCAATTAAATTTGTTTCACCTGTGCTTTTCCTGCTACGACAAAATGTCTGCTGTGAGAAAGATAAATTAAATTAGTGAACAGAGGAAGCTCTATGTAATGATAAAACACCAGGATGAAGGTAGGTGCGTGACTGTGGTATTTGAAGGGCATTCATCAGTAGGTATCACGGGTTAGACTGAAAGAATAAATGGAGTGTAAAGCCGCAGGGAGGTGACTTTGAAGTGTGTGTGCGTGCATGCGTATGTCCCTCATGGAGGCCAAAGGTCTAAAAAAGGTCTGGCTTGTTTTTGCTGAAGCATTAATTAGCATTAGTTGGTGCTTGTGCACTGAGCGCTCTGATAGAGGAGGACCAAGCCAAAACAGGGGCTTTAAATCAGCATCTGTCTTTGTATTGTGGCAGTTGATTCTGGTGAGTTGCCCTCCCATGGGATATTTGTACATTTAATGGTTATTGAAACTAAAATGCTTATGTGTAAGTTTCTAGAGAGTGACTACCATTATTTGGTATCGTGAGTGCATGCATACATGTATGTGTGCTTGGTTATTTCACTGTAGTCGTGAGGGCCAGTGAGGTCACTGATATACTGTAATACTCCTTGGGACATGCAGCCGCTTGTACCCACACACTCATCTTCACTCCTGCTAACCCCCATTACCCCTCTGTGCTGACAGAGTGCTTTTCCAGCCCAGGCCACAGAAAGGGCTCTCCTGCTGCCTCCCAAATGCTGACATGCTCAAAGACACCCTTCCCCACTCTTTTTCGCCGCACTACCTCGGTCTCTCATTGCTCCTATTGCTCTCCTCGCCACTATCTCTGTGTCATTCTGCGGCTCTCTCTGTCATCAAAATTAACTTTGAGTTAGTTTTCTGTGTGTTCTGGTGTCTGGTGGCGCTCTGTAAAGTTGCTGTCAGCTTCAATCTGGTGACCCGCGCCGCGATGAGAAGTGAGAAAAAACACTGCAAAGTCCCTTAGAAACATAAATGGGAACACTGGTCACTAGACAATAACAACAGCACGCTGAAGTCTACAATACAAGAGTTACCAGATATCAGCAGCCAGTTGATTTTTCATTGTCTCTTAACTTTATGAGTACACACATTTATTGTGCTTAGGCAGCTGTGGCATGTGTGTGAAGAGTTCCTACACTCCTGGATTTTCTAAGTGTTTCCAGAGATACCGTGTGCTAAAAGTCACTTCAGAACAATTGTTTATTTGGTTTTAGTTCTTACTGGGCCTGGAGAGGCAGGTTGCTCCCCTAAGCTGACTGACCGTCTAAATGCAAGCCGGTATTGATTGTCCTTCCTCGGGCCTTTCACACAGCCTTGCTGAGGACACATTAAATGTGTTATAAGTCATTAAGAGCTCCAGGCCTCAAATCTCACCTGTCTAACTTAAAATATATTGACATATTGTGCTCTGACAAACTTTTTATTTTTTTAGGTAGCCTCTAGGCGTGTACTGATGCCTGGGCAGTGTGTGCGTGCATGTGAGCTTGTGTGTGTGTTTGTTTTTCTGTCTATGCACAGTATACCCTCTCCGTACTGTGCTGAACACTGGGGAGCATGTGTCAGTGTATGGTTGTGTTGTGTACACGCAGAGACATTGAATCTGTGTGTGCTTGTGTGTGTGTGTGTGTGTGAGTGTGTGTGTGTACAGGGAGCAGACTCGTCCTCTTGCTGCCCCGGGGGCTCAGAGCCCATTTCCTGTTGTGCAGTGTGATAAGTTTCCCTGTCAGATCCTCCCAGCACCACTATATTTCTGATAAGCTCCACTGCTAGTTTTCCCGACCTCTGGCACAGAGATCAATTTGAGATTGATTCAGAATGCCCTGCTGGGCCGAGCTGGAAGATCAATTTGAGATGGATTGTTCACGCCAGGGGGCCAATGACACGCAGTGCAGTGCTCACTTGCTTCCCCTCCTTTGCTTTCTTCACCCCTCACTCTTCCTGACTGTTGTTATTTCTTTCTCTCTCTGCATTTTTCTCTCCTATCTACTCCTCTCTCTTTCAATTGTTTCACACTTGTCCTCTGTACTGTTGTTACTCTGTATTACAACCTTTTGCATCAATCCTTATTCATGCCTCCTTCTCTCCCTCTCCCACCTGCTTCCCTTTCCTCCTCCCAGCATCGAGTAGGCAGTAGGGATAGAGATGACTTCATTAGCAGAGGGACCAACCCCTGTAGAGTGATAAGCCTGCAGGACAGGAGAGATAACTCATCTGGCTTGGTAATGCACACAGCCACAGAAACCAACACACACACACACTGAAATGGCTAGAAAAATATTTTTATTTTCTCAGTTATGTGATTGTGGTCATTCTTGCCATCACGCCCTGAGCTACTAGAGTCACCACCGCCGACTCGTGACCTTTCTCCACAGAGCATCATGTCTACAGAAACCACATCACTCTCTCCCTCCTTTCTACATACCCCTCTCTCTATCCACCCGTCTCCTCTCTTCAGTTGTTCTCTGCTGTCTCAAAAGGCTTTTGCAGTGGCCTTGAAACCAGCAGATGCACTCTCCTCCCTTCTCTGCACAGTGACCTTTTCCCCAGCAGTACATCCACCTCTGACTGCACTGACCTTTACCTACAGTACAGCCCCCCTCATCTCTCCCAGGAATGGACTGGAGACTGCACATCGTCTGTGCATCCATGCAGAGAGAAAGCCGACAAAGGACAGAGGGAAAAGCTGGACAGGAAAACGAAAATGGCAGTTACGCTGTAAAATTGATGCTGAAGTGGAAGGGGAAGCTACAATAGGCTTTCATGAATAGTTAGAGGGCTGTTTTCTTTGCCAGAGCACAAGCAAAAACTGATGCCTTGGCAGTATACTTTCTCGCCAATTGTGGTCACTCACCTGCTCACTTGGGGATGGTGTGCGAGGACGCTGGGTTCAGTATGCTTCAAACGAACTACTGCGTACGAAGCGTCCTCTGAACACGTTTAAAGGCAAGTGTTTATAGCTGTTCCAAATGGCCGAATATGAAGGTGGGGTCAAAAAGCCTGCCACTGATGGAGAGTCTCTCCTCACATACTCCTGTACGCTCGGTTGTACACACAAAAACAGACAGAAGTGGTGCGTGAAGAGTAAAAAAGAGAGCTTAAGAGAGAAGTTTAAATCCTGCCCACTTTCTCACCTCCACACATCTGGTCAGTTGCGGCATAAAGTGGACGTGCTGATCAGATTCCGGTTACAACAAATTGTCATCAGCAGCCCCCACCCCCCATTCTGATGTTGGAAAGGTATTGAAGGAGAGGGTTTCGGGTGCTGCTCGACGATCAGACAAGTACTTTGTTTAAAGCATACTGATGTCTTTATTCTTCAAGCTGCCTCACTTTTTGAACCTCTTCTAGGGGAGTTAGTTATTACGGTGTTTCTGATGTTAAAACTGTTGCCAATTCACAGCAATTGCATAAAAATCTGTGGTACAGTAGTGCCACTGACTCTATACACAGAAAGACATTATATTTGCAGATTTCTACATTTTCTTCACCACTACTGGATATCACAGTTCAGCTTCTCCTGCTTTCATTCACAATAAGACAGAGATTTATAGATTTATGTGATACCACACACAAAGGGTCTTAAACATGCACCAGGCATGAACAGGTTTCACGCTTGTTCTACAGTCAGTCAGAGGACTTGATTGGCCGCATGGTGTCTGACATGGCCAGAACAACATTGCCACTCCCAACGAAAGCACTGACACGCAGGCCCAGAACTCTCTCCACACTTCATTTAACTTCATTTTACCAAGGTGCAGACATAAGCAGAACGGTCTCGCTATTTGTGAGGAGAAACTAAATGGTGAGAAATTCATCACTGTGAACTGGAGTATACTCTGAAGGGCTTTTCAATATACAACAAATGAACAACCCAAACCAAAGTCACGCCGCAGTGGGTGATTTCTTTTCTATCTGTATTTTGCCTTGTTTTCTTTTATTAGTTAATCTGAATACATTTCAAAAACTATCAAATATCAAACTACAATGACTTCTAACCAAGTCAGCAAACACAGGAAAACTGCTTTTATGTCCTGTAAGGAAATGAGGTGTGATAGCCTGCAGGATGGTTATCCTTCACAAAGTCACACATTTATTTATATGTTTTTACAAACAACAACATGCATTTTTTTCCCCATTAGCAATACATAAATATGAGTTATTATCTGCCAGTCTGTGGCCCTGTGCATTATGCAACCCCCTCTTTTTAAATAATGTTCATAGCTGTCATTTTTTAAGAGATGATCAGGATGTGATGTGTGCACAGATTTAGCTGTGGGTGGGTGTCATAACAGCTGGCAGTCAGCTGTGTTGTGACAATCAGAGTGATGTCACAGAAATATGTCCAGCAGAAAGACGTTGTCCATAAAAACGGGTGAACTTCAACACTGCTTCCTTGATGGCAGAATGTCTCCATTTGCCCTTTGCTTTTTCACTGCTTGTGGTGGTTTCACAGATGTCAGCCAGCCGAGCCTCAGGCTAGACACACATATACAATCTGACAAAATAAGTGACAAGTGTTGCATGGGAACAAATGAGATGGAGGAAGATGTGACTAAAAATATACTCCCAGTAAAAAAAAAAACCCAACTGCATACTGCCTCTAAAAAAACCCTAAAAGGATCATTCTGGTTTATTACAACCTCTGTCTTTATTTTCAAAGCTTTTGTCACCATTTCTATCTACCAAAACCATAGCAACAAGACCCAAGTTGTAATAAACCAGAATTATCTTTTTTAGTTGCCCTAGCCCACTTATGTGACCCATTTCCTGTTACCCTCTTACCTATCTTTATAATATCTGCCATCAGATTAGCCTTTAAATTGTAGCACACTGTGCATCACATAGAACAGATAGGACATAATCACCCACTGCTCCTGGCAACTGCAGAGTTCATACCCGGATGCCTCCACCTCTTCTGCCCCTGTTAGCCTCTTTGAGCCTCTATGACAGATGGGCCCGCTGCATCGTTTCCATCCTAACTCAAACTCCTCTATGACCAGCCCTTCTGATAATTAAAACAGATGAGAGAATATTAAAAAGAATGAAGCGCATGGAGAAAGCGAACGAAAATATCAGAGACCAGATGCTCAGTACACTCTGCCGCTCTGTGTTCAGGCCAGGCCCCTCTTCACTGAGATGCAAAATGGAGCAGATAATAAAATGAGCGCTGTAATGATCCGGACACAGGCTGGACATTCATACAGAGCCGCAATCTAAGGATCAGTACCAGAGGGTTGCAGATATTCCCTCAGAGGTTTGGTCAAAAGGAATGATAATTGATTTTCTTAGTAAATGCTGGATTAATATGGTTATAATATATAATATTGCTGTCTCTTCAATACCAGTAACAGGGTGGAGAGAAATAAGCCAAAAAAACTGCTTAACTACAGAAGCGTTTTGTCCTGGTTAACATTCAGCTATTTAAGTCATTAGACAATTTTATACACACGCCACACAAACACACAAATACACATATGGGGCCCTTCCCCTGGCACCTGAGCCTCCTTATACAGGCCACACAGTACAGTGAGCTTTTGTAATAGTGCACTGGAGCACACAGAGGCCACGGCTGCAGCAGCAGCAGCAGCATCTGGGCTGTGAATGTCTTGCCACTCTTTCTACCCCAGCCCTCCCTCCACAGCTGGGGCTCGCCAAGCTGGAGGGGACCTGTGACAGTCAGAAAGCGGACGATGAATGATGACAATACCCTTATGTTGTCAGGGTCGCTCTGGAGCAAATGGCCTGGGGGGAGACATATGAGAAAGTGGCAGCAGGAAGAGAGGAAGATGAGGGAAAAAAACGTGCCAGCGATCACGAGACAAGAAATGACTTGGACTACAGTAAGACCTATAAAACTACAATTACCGCCTCATGGTTGTATGCCTCCGCCAACCAGTCAAGTTGCAGTTTACATCCATGTCTGTCCAGACTAATATAATATACTGTATGTAGTGAAGACTTTGAAGACTTTAATTTCCAGTGAGAAAAATGTTAACTTACAGTATTTCTGCAGAGGAGTACAGAGGACTGATAGAGAACTTCGTCACATGGTGCAACGACAATCACCAGAAAAATGACCTTGTGGTGGACTTACAGAGGAACAGGACAGGACTAGACACACAACACTGAAGCCCTCTTCAGGAGGGACAGAGCAGACTGTTCTTTCTATGGAGACTTAGATTCTTCATTGTGTGCAACTGCAGATCTTCTGTCTGTTCTTCACAGTGGTGTGCTGGGGTGGTGGCATCAAGGCTTGGAGGTCAGAAGTCTCAACAAGCTGTTAAGGAAGGCCAGTTAGGTGACCAGATTGTAACTGGACAGTGTGGAGGCAGTGGCGGAGGAGGACAAGGGACAAAATCAAAGCCATCTTGGATAACCCTTCTCACCCTCTCTACAACGAGCTGTATGGCCAAAAACGTGTTTTGTGAGGTCACAGTGACCTTGACCTTTGAGCACCAAAATCTAATTAGTTCATCCTTGAGTCCGAGTAGACGTTTGTGTCAGATTTGAATAAATTCTGTGGATATTTGGGTCAATATTATTTGTGTGAACAGATAAACAATCTGTGTGTAAACACTTTCCACAAATACAAAAAAAGATTTGCAAACTCACAAAAATGTTTTGCAAATATAAAACGGATCTGCAAATACACAAACAGTTTCCACAAATAAAAAAATATCTGTGAATAAATTACATTAATTTACAAATAAATGAAAAGCATTTGTGAATATCTTCGTTACATTCACAACTTTCGAACAGGTATCTGTGAATCCAGTATTTAATTGTGAATTGAAAAGGCATTTGTGGATCTCAGTTCTACATTTGTGGATTTGTATTTCACACACACGGAGTTTTGAGACAAAATTTTCCGCCAATCCGAACGAAAATCCACTCGTAACACTCGGCCATTTATGGATAGCACGTGATCGCCTGCTGACGACGTCATTAGCAGATGGGACATGGGCCAAACTAAAAAATCAAAGTACACGTCAAATACATTTTTCCCAAAGATGGTTTCTGTCATTTTAGGTAGTTCTTATCATGCTGATGTATGTTCAAGTGTTCATTTTTCTGATAAGTTTGGTTTTAATTAGTTATTTGATGCTATAAAAAGAGGGTGAGGTGTCATGATTGACATCTGTCAATCACAGTGAAGTAGTCACGGAGGCATCTGTGGACCACTTTTCAGGAATTGAATGTACAGTAAGAACATCGAGAGGAGAACTGTAACTGTATCTTTAGTAGGTGATCGTTAGCTAGCATTTACTAATTATTGATTACCGATCGAGTTGGGCAGATGTATGGACGGGACCTCGATACCACGGCACCATTCCCCGATCACTACTGCACAGACTCTGGTCCCAAACGACGTCACCAGCGCAAGATGGCAGCGCGAGTACCTGGGATATTTTGGCTTCACTTTTGTACAGTGGGAGGAAGCGGAGATGCGTCGTCCATCTTTATATACAGTCTATGGTTAATACAAAGATTAAGCTAAGCTAACGTTAGCTACTAAACCAGCATCTGTTGCCTTACAAAAGTTAACGTAGCCGAACTGAAACAATGTACCCTAACTAAATACAGTGCAGTTCTACACAGACATTACAACTCCATTAGTAAGGGTACACTATAAGATGTGAAGCGCTTTATGACTTTTACCCACCTGACAGAATAAATGAAAAATATAAAGGATGAGTTGGCTGGCCCTCAGTGGCTAGATATCTGCCAACTGAGGAAGCCCACCTTTAGAGACCTGAAAGTTGCCCACAAGCAGCCTTTTGCCTGTCATACTCAAACAGAAATGTATACGAAAGTGTGCGCTGGATAATATACATTGAACCAAAAAACACACACTAATATGCACTGTGTCACATTAACATAATAAAATAATGAATGCACATTACTTATCGCAGATTTTTTTTGTCTTTTTAAATGTCTCATAGAAAGACTGCATGTTCTTACTTTGAAATGCGGAAATGACGTCGCCAGCAGGCGATCACGTGCTATCCATAAATGGCCAAGTGATAGGAGTGGATTTTCGTTCGGACTGGTGTAAAGTTTGTCTCAAAACTCTGTGTGTATAAAATGCAAATCCACAAGCGTAGCACTGAGATCCACAAATGCTTTTTTCGATTCACAAATAAAACCTGGACTCATGGATGCCTGTTAGAAAGTTGTAAATGCTTTTCATTTATTTGTAAAACAGTTTAATGAACAGATATTTTTTTTATTTGTTGAATTTGTTGCAGATCCTTTTTATATTTGCAAAATATTTTTGTTACTTCACAAATCTTTTTGTATTTGTGGAAGGTGTTTTATATTTACAGATTACAAATTTGTACACGAATTTACACATTTACACACAGATTGTCGATCCGCTCACACAAATAATATTTAGATAAAATTCTCCATAAAATTCCCTTAAGGCGTTCCTGAGATATTGCATTCCTGAGAATGGGACAGACAGACGGACAGACAACGCACATGGCTATCGCTGGCGCAGAGGCATAAAAGCATAACTGGCAAGACAAAGTAGTATATAAACCGGATTTTTAGGAGACAGGGTTGACATATCACAGATTTCACTTAGGCTGGGTTGCACCAACAAGGATCCATTTTTAAACCCGATTAAATCATGGTTTAACTTTAAATTATGTTGCACTGAACTTTAAAACTAGCTTAAAATTAAGAAGGATTAAATTTAAACCTCTCTTTAAACCTAAGTTTAGTTTTTACTCTAAACCTATATTAAATTTTATTCTGTTGCACCAAAACTTTAAACTCCAATTTACAATGTGATCCAGTATTAACTTCAGCGGGCAACTTATAGCGGTGTCGGTTTGTGACGGACTGGTTATCTGGTTATCTGCTACTGTGCTTTTTTAAGATTTTTACTCGTAGTGGAGTTTACATCTGAAATGTAGAGGAGTAAAAGTAGAAAGTGGCATGAAAAGAAAAGACTCAAATAGAGTACAAGTACCTCAAATTTGTACAGTCCTTGAGTAAATGTACTCAGTTACATTCCACCACTGCAGCAGTCAAGCCACAAGCCTCAATTACCCAGCATTCACTCATTCACTACTCCCTACTCACTATCTAGGGAGTTCTATGTAGAATACTATATAGTGAGCTCATCTGCAAAATGAAAAAACACTTTCGGACAATACTCGACTCATTTTCTCTGCGCTGTTAATGACATCATTGCTGTCACACAATTAAAAGTGCCAGATCAACGTCAGCTGGTGGACCATCTGTAATAAATACCGGCACGCATTTTTGTGATAAATACATTTATACTGAGCATATTTTCCCAAATTAATAAATACAAAGTACTTTGCAACTGTTTTGTGCTGTGATGTGCTGCTCTCGTCCGTCTGCATTTGTGTTTTAGCGATATACATGGTATAGGGCTTGGTTGTGACCATCGGTTGAACGCTACTTTTCACGATGCACTGTGGGATACTTTGAGTCCACTAGTGCTGCAGGGATGATGTATTTTTGTAGGCCAACCCGTAGGTTAGCATAGCCCTGGTTCCCTCGACGAAAAGCCTATGGGATTTTTCCATTGGATATTGGATTATTGCAGAAAATAAGCTCTGTGGCAAACAAAAGTTTATGAGACTTACACGTTTTGTTCAGCAAGATAATCTTTACAAATGAACATCATGTTTATGATTTTTGAGGCGTAAATGCGTAGAAGTAAAAAGCTAATGTAAGGCTATAAACGAACTATGCCATGGTTGCATCACGTCACCACAAGTTCGAGGCTGTAAAGGTGAACTAGTGAGCGTGTTCGGTGTGATGATGTTTAATGTCCCCGACAACCTTTGTAGTCTCATTTAGCCACTTGTTAGCAACTCTGTTTTTAAAGACATGTCAAAGCTTCAGAATTCATGAATGGGGTATTAACTGATGTTTTTTACGTCACAGAACAAAACATGAAAATATCTTAAGCTTGTGTTCACCACAGACCTTATCTCAGGCATCTAACCAAAAACCCATTCAAAAAACCCACTGACTTCGAGACGATAATATTCTACAAAGCCAAAATGCAGTAACTACACTATACAGTAAACTATAAAATTGTTTTATGGCATAAAAATGTGCAAAAAAGAAAACATTTTAAACATTAAATGAGCATTTGCATCAAAATACATCCCAGGTCTGCCAGTCGAGACAAGTTGAGGGCCGTGGTCTCACATATGTAATGCAGTTTCCTACCACAAACAATGTCATCCCAGAAGTTCAGCCAGTCTCCCTGTCCAATGCTTTTTTGGTGGAATAACAGCAACACAGTCCTGTCCTGCCCAGGTAATGATGTTGGCTCTCCTCTGCCTATTTCATCTTGAACAAAGGAAACATTTGCTGGTTCCTCATCAACTTCAAAACTAAGGCTGGGTTGCATCAACAAGGATTTATGTTTAAGGAGACTACTTTCCCAGGAGGAGAGCGGGCGGCAGCTCCGGAGGCGGATCTTAAGTTAGCGGCTGAAGCAACTCGAATTCAGCCAGAGCAAACCCCAGCGCGTTTCGTCCGTTTTCGTGGAAAAATCAGACCCGGTGGCAGGCATTTAGAATAACTATTAGAAACTAATAGAAATAGCCAGTCTTATCGTTGTTGGTCTCGTTTGCATGTGTAGGTCATATTGAGGCACCAGTATTAAATTGAGACTGTTTCATAACCAGTTAAAACTCCATAGAGCTGGTTTAAAATTAAAATTCTCTTTAAACCTCTGATTGGTTTTTACCCTAAACCTAGATTAAATGTAATTCTGTTGCACCAAAACTTTAAACTCCAATTTACAATGTGATCCAGTATTAACTTCAGCGGGCAACTTATAGCGGTGTCGGTTTGTGACGGACTTAATGACCGTCATTTTAACCGAATCCTCTCCAAATTTGAGTCATTAGTATTGATGTGTAGTTACTTCTAACTATTGCAATGGTTTTCTGTTACGAGTCCGTTCACCTTTTACACTCCTATCTACGTATTAATCAAAACGTGCGAACGAATCAAAACGTACAAATGAATTAATCAAAACATGCAAACGAACTGTATCTCGTGCGCACGCAATAGCATTTCAAGCGCTCAATGTAGTAAAACGTGGCCTCGAAATTTTTTTTTTTCTCTATGGCCACTCTGGGACTTCGTAGTGCTCCTCTCTATATTGTCAGTTCTTCCTCAGGTGCAATCAAGCGGCGCTAGATGGGCTAAAGCGACACCAACAATCGCAGCAGCCGAAACAAGAAAATGTGAAAAGTTTGGATATGAAAAGTGTTGATTTTCGCCTTCAAGTTGCCATAGCGACATTCTACTTCAGTAACACGTAATTAAACTCAGTAACGCTACATCTCGTGTGACATGAGCAACGTGATCTTGCCCCAGTGTGGTGAAGCTACTTTTAAATCACAAATTTAACACATTTTTGCATTAAACTGCTCAATACATTTATTATATTCATTTAAAAATAATTATTAATGGTAGATGGAAACTGAAAGGACACAGTCTATGTCAAGTCTGTGTAATTATTGTACAATAACAAGTTAATAAGATACTAAGGCATAAAGACTAGCATTACATCCTGTCCGACTATTAGTGTTGGTTGCACTATTTCCTGCTTGTGCAGAATAATACATTTGCTTAAGATCATTGTTTTCCAGAACTAAGAAGCTCTGTGTTTGCATTTTTGTGGATTGCATTGTTAAATATGTGCAAGGCATGAAATGTATTAAAAAAAGTCTTTTTTCTTTTACAAATGGACAAATCTGTTCCAAGCACAAGTCACTGAGCAGTAGTCACTTTTCAACAACCCATGATGCATTGCATCTGTGTATACAATAGGCACTGTAGCCCAAAACAGCATCATATTTATGGTACAAATACTTATTTGTACAACAGATCTTATCACACATTGGTCAATGGTCTACAAGCGTTTAAAGAGCGATGAAAGGAGAAACCTTCACACAAATCATCTCTTTTCTTTAGGCTGTAAAATCCATGAATGAGATGTATGTGTTGTATAAAGGTTTAAGATCATTTTTAATGCAAAAGCTGTGGTGACTGATCTAAAGACCCTGGAATTAGGTACCGTTAAGGGCAAGTTCAGTATCGCTTCTTTTCCCTCATTGAGCTTCCAATATCACTCTAATATCACTATTTTACTAACAAGGTGGTTGAGTGCTGAGGTAATGGGTTACTACCTGGTTGTGTATTTCATCACTTGTTTCATTACTGTCCAAATACACTACAAGCCTACCCGATAGAAATGAATAATAAACCACAAAATTTTTCGAAGCTGCACATTGAACTTGCTTTGACCTGTTGAAACATTACTGCTTCTGTTGCTTTTTACTAATCTGCAAGTCAAACGTTTGAAGAGAACTTTGAACGTGTTAAAGAGTAAAATCTCTCCTCTTTACCAGCACTCATCTCATGGCAACTGTTACATTATCACAAATAGTGTACACACTAGTCATTTTCAATCATGGGAAACACAAATTTCAAGCCACATCATGCAAACATAATCAGTACCAAATGTCTATACTGTTGAGTCAGAGAGAGAATGAAACGTTTAAAAAGAAACTGTGATCCTTTCGAGGATGGGACAGAGTGATCAGAGGATGGATGAAGCTCATGTTGGTGGGAGATCTCAGCATCACTTTCACTGTGAGCCACCCAGGACAGTCCTCAGTTCCTGACTGTAGATGAGGCAAACAAATGTGTCTTAAAGCTCCTCTACATCTGAACAATTTACAGCCTAGGATTCTTCATAAAATCCAATAAAAGAACCAACACTACTCTGTGCTTGTCAGTGTTTTTAAAAAGAGTCGGGTGAATGAAAAATGAATAGGCTACAGAGTACGCACTGCTTTTTCAGGTTTGCAAATACTAGTTTTTTGCACGAAATGTACTGTAGAATTTGTTTTGAAATACAGGAACACTGTTATAATATTAGAAAATATTTATGAAAAAAGTAAATGAGGCTCCTGGGGAAGCCCTCCAGAGAGGTTTAAACAATATTATTCATGGTTTACTCATTTCCATATTGTGATATTGATGTAATTTTCATTTAGAGTAGATTCAGTGAATTACCAAATACACTTAACCATAATGGCAGTGTAAAGTATGCTCGCATGCCTCACCTTCTGAGATTACAGTACTTAACTTTGACCCCAAAAGCATAAAACATGTTGCATGTTAAAGCTGAAAATGTGATACATACAAAATATGAAGAGACAGCAAGAGTCTGTGCTGCAACAACTCTGCAGAAAGAGACAAAACATTTCAGAAGCTACCCGAAAATAAACCCATCATAGTGTATGTCCTATAAGCACCTTAGACACAGATATATCCCTGTGCCCGAGTGGTTAAAGAGGTTTGGGGTCAACAAAAAGCCTAACAACTGCATGGAAACACTATATCACTGCAAGAAAGATGCATATATGGAGTTTTCATTGCATAAACTATTCTGTTACTGATTGTCTAAAAGCACGACTTAAAGTCATTGAAAGCAGATCTGTAAAATTACAAGATTTAACAAACTTCGCACACAACATTTCTTCATTTGCATCGTGCTGCGATGCTGCATTTCTGCAACAGGGTATATTTTCTAAGATAACGAAACATGCATGGGGCAAACTCTCTCCTGGTCATGCAGATATTGTTTCTGGATTTATGCTCCAAAGTAGGAGGTTAAAAAGACAACACAAAAATATATAAAACAATAAACGATAAAACAAACAAAGAGACGGGTTGGATCAAAAATCATGAGTAAAAACAGTGTCCAACAAACTCTGTTCTGCTTCGGCAAAAACAATCCCCCTGACATGCTGGTGGAGGAGGTTATCTTCCCCTCCTTCCTTCGTATCCTCTCCCCATTTCAACTCATCCCAAACTACTAGCCCAGACTGTGAAAGTCATCCAATTTTTATGTCTTCCTTCTCAGGCTGGACAGGCTTGCTTCCCCTGCAGGCGAGAGGTTGGAACGACACTGTACTCAGTCCATCCTTAAGTCCAAGTGAACATTTGTGCCAAATTTGAAGAAATTCCCTCAGGGCATTCCTGAGATATCGCGTTCACGAGAATGGGACAGACAGACGGGTAGACAACCCGAAAACATAATCATCATTTTATGCTATTAGACATTCATGTGAAATTTTGTCATAATTAGCGTAAGAATTCTTAGTTATGACCAACAAAATTCTAATCAGTTCATCCTCGAGTCCAAGTGGACGCTTGGGCCAGATGTAATGAAATTTCCTCCAGGCGTTCCTGAGATATCGCGTTCACGAGAATGGGACAAACGAACAACCCGAAAACATAATGCCTCCGGCCACAGCTATTGCTGGCACAGAGGCGTAATGAGCTTTATAATCAAACTTTCTAGCAATAATAAAAGTTCAGAAATGCTGGCAACCCACACTGTGTTGCATGGGCAGATTACATTGCTTTAGCATCTTAGACATGAGTTGGAAAGTTTGCACGGAAAGTAATCTAGGCCACAGGCAGTAGTGTTTGTTGGCCAGCTCTGTGAGAACAGTGGGAGGAGACGGGGCACACTGCTGCCAGCAGCACAGAGCAGGATTATTGGAGTCTGGACAGAGAGATTTTTGGTGTCTGTCTCGCCATGATTTACATTTGTGACTTTATTGTGGCTGTATTGTAGTTTCTAGGAAATGATCATGTAGATTGGCTTGTCTTATAATTCATTTCTCTCACTTTTCTTAGAACTCAAAATCTAAATAGTGCTGTGCAGGAAAAAGGATAAACACATTTAAATGCTGCCTTCAAATAAACATGAAAGCAAAACCATTTTAATCACTTTTTATGTTTTTATGGTTCATGTGCACATGAATGTTTTTAGCCATGCTATCTGAGTGGCTCTAGGGAAGGCAATGACAGTGTGTCGGCCCACTTTGATCCAGACTGAAATATCTCAACAACTATTGGATGGATTGCCATTAAATGTTGTACGCCACCATGAGGTTGTCATTTGTGTTTTTTATTGAAATGTCTCAAGAACTATTGGATGGGTTGCCATAATGCGTTGTACCCGGCAGGATGAATTGTAATAACTTTGGTGATCCTCGGACTTTTCATTTAGCACCATGGTTTATGACCGAAGACCTGACATTCCCAAATGTTAAACGTTAGCACGCTAACGTGTTAAACTAAGATGATGATCATGGTCCACATTAGACCTGCTTAACATTCTGATGTGAACATTTAGCTCAAAGCACCGCTGTGCCTAAGTAGCCTCACAGAGCTGCTAGCTTGGCTGTAGACTCTTCTACGTTCTTTTCTGTGTCTCAGCAGGCTGGACAGCTTAGTTTAGTCGGCTGGATGTGTCCATAAACCTGAAATGGCCACAGAAAGCCAGCATGGTCTGCTTTAAGTCCATGTCATCTCTGTGGAAAATCAGGCGTGCCCAGGCTATATCAGGCCTGATACCTCAGGTGCGTTCCATTTACGGTTAGTCATTGTGTGTGTGTGTGTGTGTTGTATGACTAACCTCATTAATGCATGGCCACACGCTGTTGAATAACTACATGGTGGAATGGGCAAATAACGTGCGGGGNNGGGGGGTCAGGTTTAGGGAGAGATGGTCAGAGGGAGTGGAGGAGGGAGCAGAGGCAGAGAGCTGGATTAACTGTATTGAAGGACACGCTGGGGACATAATATATAATTTCCCATACTGAAATATTTATACGTCTACACACAACTGTGTGATATGATGAAACCAACAGAAGGACAGGAAACGGAGCTGCCAGGAATGGAAAAATATCAGTATTTATAGTGGAGCTAGAAACGTGTGGAGTCCCAGTTATGCAGAAGACAGAATATTAATGGGATTTGCTGATTAGGCTCGGGACAAACAAGTTGGCATTAATATTATTACTTCTGTTAAAATTCAGTTACTATTCTTGTTTGTATTCCTAACCTATTTTGCATTTTGGTGTCATAGGCTGGATGTCCTGAAAAGTATTTCAATATTATTTATTATGTTTACCCCCGTTGCTTTAATGTATCTCCCCTTTTACTATCTCCAGTGTCAGCAAAAAGCCTTGTGTGCCTGTATTTGTGCAGCTATTCACCACAATTTCATTATTATTATTTTTTTACATCCATGGAAGTGGAACTAAACATATGTTTTCAGGAATAAATATTAACATTTTTGCAAAAATGGTATATCTCTTTTCTGATTAAGTGATGTTTTTTAAGTGCCTTGCTTATTGTTTTAACGTCCATTGCTGTATGAAGGACAATATATGGACTTCCAGAGGACATGTAGGAGAAAATGCACCCCCAGAGTCCGTGGGGGTAAGTGAGAATCTACTCAAACTTCACACATGCAGAGTACTTTCTGTGGTTTGTGCTCATTAGAGGAGCTCAAGCCTACAGAGCTGCAGCCAGAGTAAGAGATGCAGTTCAAGGAGAGAGTTGGAGGTAAGAGTAATGAAGGCATGAATGAATTTAAACAAGCCCACACACTGTCGTCTCTCCCACTGCCCCCCATTCCCTTCACCAGCTACCTAAGCACACTGTTAATGTTAGTGTAGCTGCACTGCGCCGTATTGAACGGCCTGCAATAAACCGTAATCAGCTCCAATCATATGTGTGCACTACATCAACAGATAGATTAAAACATTGACCGATGGAGACAGCACCTCTGGCTAAAATCAATAGCAGCTTACATACACAGCTGGTATGAAGCTAATAACGCTAAAAATTCTGCATTGATTGCAACGCTGAGGTGCAGCTATTGAGTTACAGATAAAGGGCTGCAGCAAATAATAAAGCGCATGATTATCTCTGAGTGTGTGGAGGCCGGAGTGAGTGTGTTTGTGTGTGTGTGTGTGTGTGTAGGGAGGGGGTTCATACTCACCCGTAAGTGGTGTTGCTGGCCCTCTTACTCGCTGCCCTGGAGCGGCTGGACTTCAACTCTCCACTCATGCTCATGTCTGCATGGAAGACACAACCAATTAACTTTGTACTGATACAGTAAAGAGCATCATAACACGACACGGCGGGGGTACAGAGCACCGAGAAGAATGTTCAGATGATTAAATAACCTGCAAACTCTGTACATTGTCTGCTCACGTTTATCTTACACCCAAGTTAACTCTTTATTTGAGCAAAATTAACCCAATCCGCTGTAGCTGTTGTCATCATTTGACATGATAATGACTATAAAGGGCCGTCTAGGACTGACAGTGGCTGTTTTTCATGCACATCTCCCATCACTCTCCTTTGATTGCTTCTGCCACTCCGAGCCAGCTGTTCACCTCCAAAAGCCAAACCCCACCTCTCTCTGCCTTCGTATGTCTCTCCTGCAAACACCTCTACACACATGGTCCAATGGGCCAATTATGCACGAGCCATCTCGATTACAGGATGTGCCAACAGCTCACTGTTCGTGTTGGTTGTAGCTCAGCAGTGATTTAGCAACGGTGAGTGTAAAAGAGAGAAAAAAGTGGAGGAGAAGAGAAGAGAGGAGAGGAGAGGAGGCCGGTCTGACATGGACAGATGGGTGGTGAATGGAGTGTGACTGGGCCAGCTGCACATACACTCGCACAGCGTGACTGTCAAATGGCTGGAAGCTACAATTAATTAAGTATGGGTTGGAATGTGTGAAACGAAATTTAGACACGTGTATGTGCCTTTACCGCCCACAGCAGAGATCATTTTCTGACAGCTTATAGTCAAACAGTGACCTGCTGGATGGCTTCTCTGCAGCCAACAGTGTCTCTGCTGGTGAGGAGCTGGCCCCTGCTGCTGACACCTCAACTATAACTTGCCTGAGCCATGCATGCATGCACACCCTGAAAACGCCTACTGTGTAGTAGGTATGAGGGATACAGACAAAAATTAAGTATAAGGAGATGTTTTAAATACCTCAAACGACATTGTGAGAGTAATACTGGTATTTCAAAAGGTATGTGACCGTATATATATTTTTTTAAATATGATAAATATGGTTTTTCAATGTAATGCTCAAACAAATAGAGGCATTAATTGTTAATTTCACTCAGGTAAAACAGACTACAACTATTTCAGGAAGTTGCAATGCAGCCTCTAAGACCAGAAAATGACTCAGGTTACTGTAATTGATATCATATTATTACAAATATTCCTGTAAACTCACTCTGATAACCAGTTTCATATCATGTTTCCCACCTCTACTGGATAGGCCATGCTTTTTATACGCCAGTTGTTGTATTTTCATGTGACAGTAGCTTCCTCCACTAAGATGAGATGAGAAGAATGATGTGTATCAGGAGCAAAACATACTGGACAGTTCCTCATCGACATAGATTGGGGCTGAAGTGATTGCATGGCAGAGGGGAAACAAAACTGAGTTTTATGATGTGTTTGCCGAGCAACATGTCGGCTGTGTGATTGACTGCATGAAGGAGCCATTACACAGGAAGAGAGGGGAGGATGCTGCTGAGCACAGTTGTCTCGCTCTACGGGAGCAAAACCTCAGGAGGTAATCAGACTGCTATTTGGTAAACAAAATCCCATACGCTACAATTAGCTTCTCCAGTGCAGGCTTCACATACACACACCTACACAAGCATACACATACACATATCTTTGTTAAGTGTATGGATTACAGCTTTTATATTGTGAACTGCAATTTTTTGAGGTGATTTGCTGTTTTGAGGTTTGTTTTAATTTAATTTGCACACGTAAAAAAATATGTTAAACTGTGCTTCTCTTCTTTACTACAAACTCAGAACTGTTCTGCAAAGTTTATAGATGTTTCACATTAGAATGATGGCACAGCGATGATAACTATAATACTGACAGTAGTTATATTGTCTTTTCCCTCCCTTTGTTTTCACATGGGTATCCCCCCCTCCTACTTGGCTACTGAAACACAGAGGCCTACACAAATACCACTTAAGGCACATGTCTTCAGTGATAACCCATATTATGCTCTGTAATTGTGTTGACTGTGGCTATGATGAATGTGATGATAATGGTGATTGATGGTTGTTGTTTCGATGCAATCATACCCTTTTTCCCTTACCGTATTTCATATCGGTAACACTTGATTTTAACACACCCTATTTAGCATTTATAAGCACTATATGCAAACAATTTTTAAATGGTTTATAACACACTACATGCAGTCGTATGCAAATAAAAGGACACGTTAAAGAGTTAAATGTTAACGTGTTTATTAGTATACAGTACATTATAACTTATATTACTTCAACTGTTTTATTATATTGTCATTCATTATCTGTTTATACACTAGCAACAACTCATGGGTGCCACAGGAGGAGTTATAGTTGTTGACAAATACATTAATAAATACATCTGCTAACTACATTATAGTGTCTTATAAACTAAACATGTATTAAAGTTGTAGAGACTACTTATAAAATGCTAAATAGGGGGTGTTAAAGTGAAGTGTTACTGATACCAATATCCGATCTTTTGTTTCTGATTTGTGCCTTTTTTTAAATCTGATTGTATTTATTTTCATCTTTCCTTGTTAGAGTTTTGTTCAGGTGAAAAGTTTAAAAAAAAAAAAGGTAAGAAAAAGATTTGACATCAACATAAATAAATCACTAAAAAAGAATGATAGTACGATTACATACAGTATTACGTGTGTTGAAACAGCTCAGGATTTGTACCCATTGTACATCGTTCCATCTCGTTGTCTGTAAAACTGATCCCTGATTTTTGAAAGATTGTTTTGCCATTCCAGTGGTATGTTTTCATCTTCATTTCATCTGCAATTACATTGCATATCACTAAAATATCTGTATGATGAAAGCATCATTATCATGGGCGGGATGTCAGAAAAATAATAATAATAACATGAGTCATAATTCTCACAACAGATACAGAAGTATAGATAGATCCTACAGAAATCAAACAGTAATAAACAGCATGTTTGTAAAATATAAGCAAAGGGCACCAGAGGACACATCAAGGTCACACACAATCAGCTATAATGAGTTATAAAGCCTCAGCCTCTGCCACGTTCTACAGTCTGTCACTGTGCTTTGTATCAACGGATGTCAGGCGGAGTGCCAGACTGTCGCTTCATACCGAGCCAAAGTGAGAGCCTGCTTAATCACACTACCTGGAAACAAAATGACACACTAACAATGTGGAAAAGCTTTTCTTATAAAGTATTTTCAATCTCCAAGGAGGCAGGACACTGGACGGCCTTTGAGGACCGTTAGCATCCACCCAGGAAAGTTCAGGAAAGTTGCTCTGAACCTGTGCTTTAACCTCCCTTTTTTTTTTTTTNTTTTTTTTCTCATTACTGATAATGTAATTAGGCTTCAGGTGATTCACTTAAAGCGTAAAACAGTGGACAAGAATGAAACATGAATACAGTCAAGGACTCTGCAGAAACACATGAATTCGGGGAATTCGTGCACAGCATGCGTTTTATGTTCTCAGTTTTTTGGCAAGCAGCCTCATCTTCTGTGCAAGTTTTCATTCTTGCTGTTTGGAAAAAGGCCGACATAATTTGCCTTGAAATCTGTACTGACACACACACACACACACACACACAATAGCTAACACAGTAATGCGCATAAGAAAATATAATTTGCTACTGTATGTTCTGTTAATCTGTGCACTTTGAAGCCACTGATGTGTGGGAGATGGGATAATAACACCATCTGATAAAAACATTCTTTCTTCCTGCTTCTTAAATTTTTCATGCAACGGGTTGAACCGCTTCCTTACATTTTTATATATTTTTCAATTAACGTCTAAATCAAACAACAAATTTCAGAACAGAACACAAATGCTCGAGCTGATGACTGACTCAAATATTTTCAGTGGTATTTCAGTCTAAGAAAACACAGTTTTGTAATCCTGCTCGCACATCTCTCACCCCGAAAGACAAAAAAAAGAAAGCAATTATGACTGAACACAACAATCATTTTAACTAGGGCAACTGGGACTGCAAAATTGATTTCACTTTAACTGGCTTTGGCAGATTTAAGCAACTATTTCATACCTTGATGAAAAATGATGCTGCAGTATGATATTTTTCTCTTCTTTTCTTTTCCTGCATTGCACATTTCCTTTTCCTACTGCCACTCCTTTCAATCTAATTGGTAATGACATTGCTTAAAGCCACAGCTTTTTTGATCATCTTAGCTTGGAACAAAGTTGTCAAGATAAAACGCTATTTGCTATAAAGCAGCAGAAAGAGATACATATATGCAAAATGACATTTTTGTTTGTTGATTGCACTTAATAAATTTATCCACCCGAGTTTGTTCCACTCTTCAAATATGACAAAAGGTTGTCTCACTTGTATTTTGCCTTAAATTTCCAATTATTTAGGTAATCTGTTTGCTCAGTTGTCACACTTTCTGTTTGTGAATTTTAAGTTTTCTAGATCAGAAAAGAGGCCATTCTCTGCTTGTTTTCACTTTAATAACGCACACAGCTTTTTAGCCCCCACAAAGTTTATTAATCAGGCCACAGTCTGGCACCCTACATACGAAGAGAGGGTAGTTTGTCAAATCTGGATGTAAAAGCGCAGCGTGCATGCCTCTTGCTGACAGGCCCGGCACTCTGTCATGCTGCATCTTCTCCATTTCCAGCACTGCAACTGACCTCAGGTCAGACTTAGAGCCAACTGGCAACTATGAAGCATTAGTTTCCACTCTATAACTGCTAAATGCAGCGTAATCGCAGGCATCACTGTCAACATAAAACAACATAAAATGGCTTATAACCCTGACAGATAAAGAAAGCAAAGCAGATAGAGGAGATATGAATAGATGGCATGTTGAGAGGGGATGTGCCAAACAGAGAGATTGGATCTAAGCAGCACAGTGGCTAAGAAGGAGGTGAATGAAAGCTCTTGCATTACAGTGAGGGAAATACAGTAGCACCATGGCTATACATGATCTGAGTTATAGATCCTGACAAAATCCCACATCACAGCAAACCACACAAATCCTAAGATGAGTTTCACTTTTGCTGTAAAGTCTTTCAGCCTGTATTGAACTCTGGTGAAGCCTTTACTTTCCCAACAGACGTGCAGCTTTGTGAGCAGAGTGCTGTTTCTGAACTAGTGCGGAAGTTGTGCGGAGGTGTGGCCGCTCTGTCTGACTGTCTGTAAGGTGCCCTGATTAGGAATTGTTCACAAAAGAGGTGCACTATTCATTCTTCAGCTGAAGAAAAAGAAAACAACACGTATGCTTTAGTCCATCACCACAGAGCAGGACTACAACACAATTTAGCCTTCGGGCATTTTTGTCTCAACAAGCCTTTATGCCCAGACAGCAAGTGCTGACCTTGCCAATGTGAGAGACGGGCTGAGCTTCAATCATATGTACCTGTGCAGTTTTGGTGTAACCGAGAAGTTGTCAGAAACACCTCTTAATGCATCACACTGTTTACATGATAACCTCGAACACCCCACGGATCCCTTTCCAAACCACCATCCGATTGGGTCAATGTGTGGGTACGGAGAAAGCCAGAGAAAAAAAAAACAGCTATGAGGTAAAAGTGAAAAGGAAGCTGGGATTCAGGATGAAGTGAAAAGACCAGCAAATGCAGGCAGACTCTATGAGGAGAAAGGCTTGTAGAGGGAAAGGCAGAAGGTGGGAGGGGAGAGCAAAAAAAAAAATGAGAGGCACAGTGGAAAATATTGTCTTTCAGAAACACAGTGCTGCATGCAAACATCCACTAACACATGCACACACACACATAGGGATATACACTGGTATACTCACATCTTGGGCTGAACAGGGTCATATCAGGGATGCAAAACAACCAGGAGACTGAGAGAAGGGAGGCTAGCCGAGGGTTTCTTTGCTTCTCTCTTGCAACTCACTCTTTGTTACGTCCTCACTCTTGCCGTGTGTGTGTTTGTGTGTGTGTGTGTGTGTATATGTGTGTTCAGGCTGCCGTTTGGCTGACTGCTGTGATACTACTGAGTCAGTAACAAACCAGCTAGAGAAGCACCAGAGGGATGTACCAAATGTTTTCTTTTGGCAGGGGTGGACAAGGGCGCACTGGGCTGTTCCATTAGCAGGAGAGCTGGCAGGAGGATTGGATGAGTGTGCAGCTGGTTTCCCCTCAGCAACAGGAGCTTGGCTGGAGCTCAGGGCTTACAAATTCCAGCCAGGCGAAGAGGAAGCTGCCGGAGTGTGTGTAAGTGTGTGTGTGTGTGTGTGTGTGTGTGTCTTAATACACGTCAAAGAGCAGGAACCTGAAGAAACAGCTGTGCACTTGCTTCACTTCACACTGACAATGTACAGACTAATAGACTATACACACATACGAAAAAAAAAGATATGTGCACACACACGGGTCTCAGAAGAAAAAAGAGACTTGACATGTTTTAAGAGGATCATTTATGTATTCATTAATGATTATCTAAAAGAGAGTCATTCTGAGAATAATATACACACTGAGGACATGCACGCACACATGTCGAAGAAAGAAGCATGGTCCAGTGTGATTATGTAAGGCAGGAGATTAACGAGGAGTACAACATTTGCTGCCTCACCACAGCATATTTGATGAACTAATAAGCAATTATAAATTGGAAATGCTCAGACAAACCGTGTTTTAATCCCTACACTGAACCTGAACCATATTAAATACGGTGAGCTACATGTAAACAGACTGAGAAAGTAGTACCATTATTATTACCTATCACAACATTATTTCCATCACTGAGATCTTGGTTATAATTAACGCCGAAAACACACCCAGCAGAATCACTTTTTACATATTGCAAACTGCGCATGCTGTCTAATCGTTGTTCCATTTTTGTTGTGCAGTAGTTGGAGAGAGAATACACCTGAGGGTGTTTAATCTTTCTGGCTCCCGAGGAGAGGCTTTCATGTGGGTTTAATTAGCTTCTTTAACAACCAACACAGAGTAAGACTGGCTGTAAGCCAAACTTTAATCTTAGTCAACTCTAAAATGATTATTACCTCTTTTCACACTACACTTAACCCAGGCACAATTGCATTATTAAGCCATTAACCCTTGGATAACTGTGCTCTCAGTTGTGTGACAAGGAGCTAAATTAGCCCTGGGCCATGGGTCTATAAGGTACAATAGTGCTGAGTTAGAAATATATAATGTGAAGGGTAGTGTTTCTGTTTTATTATAAAATACAAAGAACTTAATTCAAATGCTGATGGGTACGATTAGA
Source organism: Oplegnathus fasciatus (assembly GCA_003416845.1). Classification (NCBI taxonomy): domain Eukaryota; kingdom Metazoa; phylum Chordata; class Actinopteri; order Centrarchiformes; family Oplegnathidae; genus Oplegnathus; species Oplegnathus fasciatus. The sequence continues at coordinate 910,773 of NTHP01000039.1, forward strand.
TTGAGCATTTGTTTTTTTGTATGTTTATATATGTAAACTAAGCTACCATGTGAGTCAATGACATCAAAATATCTGAACGCAGATTAATATAAAGCCATACTGGCGTAATGAAAACATGTTTGCATAAAAAGATAATAATATATTGCATGGGTATTCCTTTCAACCACACAGGTTGTAAATGAGCGCTCCCACCACCTTGTGTGGGTGCAGCCTTCTCAGCTCAGATGTGTTTGGTGAGATTGATATTTGTAACTCATGGAACAAGAACATGAGGATAAAATGGCAGCAGGATTTTTCTTATGAGCTGTGACTGAATGAGGAGGGTGAGCATTTGTGGATATACGTCTAAATTCTGTAAAACCAATGTAAACTGTGGAAATGCTGTATTTTTCTTTCATATTTACAACCAACACATAGGGGACACCTCAGCTGACCAAAATGCATCAGTAATATCAGTGAATATTGCAGACAAAAAGCAGTGAATAAAGTTGGAGTGGCTGAAAAAAAACAGAACTACAATATCTCTAGGTATTACGAAAAGTATCCACATTTTTAATATAAATCAATACCCTTGACGGTATACTCTGTAGTACCAACAAGAGATGCTGAAGATGCCAGTATAGTGTCACAGCAGCCCACCGTGGATGTATTGTGAGAGGATGAGACTCCATTCATTCCGATTCAAGTTGCACACTGATTTATTAAGAGAGCTGGATGTAGCAAGGCAGCCTCGCAGTACTACAATACAAAAATCTCATGTGGTCCAGAAAGCATTCCCCCCATAGAGCTACTACAAGACAAATCTGTAAAAATGTTGACGGGGTACCTGGAATGGCAGACAGGGTCACTTTTTAGTCTTTGTATCATGAACTTGAAACCTAACAGGAAGAGAAAAACTGTTTTATGATATAGGAGAGAAAAAGAATGCGATCATTTCGCCGTACCACAACCAGTTTTTTCGCTGTGTGCATATCTCTGGCTGAGCCTGGAAATCAGAGAACATGTGCAGTGTTCTCTATACATGTGCAAGAACACACACCAAACATAAATGTACTCACTATTTATAACTTTCTAGACCTTTCTCAACTAGGTGCATTTGGGTTCACTGTCAGCTTTCAGAGGAATTAAAAAGAGAACCAGTGCAGAGGCGAGGGGGCTGAGAGAGGGGCAGTAGGGAGAGAAAGAGGTAGTGGAGCAGAACCTGGCTTGATGCAGCCCAGCTGACTGAGTCACCTAAACAGAAAGGGCTGAGGGGGAGGGCGGAAGCAAAGAGAGAGAAAATTAGCCTGCAGGCTGAGGAAATGGTTGGAATGAGTTTAAAAGTACAGGGAACAGAACAAATGTGGACGCAATACAACAGAGGGAAATAATGAGGAAAAATGAAGCACAAAGAAAAAACAAACTTGCACTGATATACAGGAACAGATTGAGGAACAGGTTTACATTAGGATATACTAGCAAGTTTGGAAATACAAGATTAAAAAAACATTAAGGTTGAAGATACTTTTGAAAGTATGTGTTCTGTTAATTCACACAAAGTTATTAATAAACAGAGCTACTTTTTGACAAACTCCTGGTCCCTACTGTTATTTCCAAGTGTATGGAGAATAAAGAAGTGTTACTGTAATATACTTACACATTTATGTTGAAACTTGGCAATATGCCTGCAGAGAGGTTTGTTTTAGCTGGCGTACTCAAGCTGTGCTCAGCCAACTGACAAATTGACCACATAGCAAAGCATATAGGCTGTGGGCTATATGCTGTTGATGAACTCTCACGAGGAGGCAGGCAGCAATGCTGAGGTTCAGCAGTCAGCTAGTAATGACTGAAAACAAAAAAAGAACTGGTTGGCATATAGACCCTCTGAAAAATGTTAAACTTTTTTCCTGCGTGGAAACTTAAAGTTGTCGGTTGTGTGATGGATCTTGAGAAGTCAGCACTGGATTGATAACTAAGATCCCTTGTTCTCATTCATACTGAAACCACTAACTGCTGCTGCATTCAGAAGGAGAGTAATTTAAAACCAAGTCACAGCTGAATTCTCATAAAGATTGAAATGCAAATTGGTTGAAGAGAGAACCTGAAAGTAAGATATCGAAAGTGTAGAGCTCAGTATGAGCTTCTGATACCTACAACTCATAGCACAGGGATATTTTTTTTATAACAAACTCCCAAAAATAACTAATTTAATACTGATTTTCAAGTTTATATCCATTGTGGTAAAAATAAGAAGGCAAAACAACTAAATGCTAATATGAAAATAGTAATGGAGCTAACTGGCATCCAGAACCCCACTGAATTATAACTGGAGACTGAAAAAGAAAGTTCTTGTTGCTTCCTGATGTGAAATATTTACTATTAACCCTGCTTGCTATTTCATGCCACTTTTCTCCTTTTTTTTGACGGTTTGACTCATACAATTCCTGAATATTTATTTTTGCCTGAGAGAAAATGCACTTTTGTTCTTCCATTATATTGTCTTCTAGTTATTTTTTAACCTTCAGCTGTAAGCGTCCTGACCCTCAGGGATGCTCCTGGCTCTGCCTCATCAATAAAAAAAAAAAATTCTTAAACACCGTGATACTGTGGGTTATTCATGTCTTTGCGATGTGAGATTGAACATGCACCCCTACACAGTTATGAAACAACTTAAACTGCAGTACTACGGTAGTAACAGTAATTTACAGCAGCATTAATAAGATGAAACAAAATGAAATAGCAGACACATGGTTTAGTTTGGTTTTCTTTCTCATCGTCGTTATTAGCTTCTGGATCTGCTGACCACCTGCTTATTTTCAAATGAAACACATCTTTCAGTTTGGTGCATGCACCTGCCTCCTGTGTTTCTGGTATGTCCCGTTTCTGTTTCCATTTTTCCATTTTGTTTTGAATCCAGACTAAAGCTGCACTTGTTTTCTTTCATTTTACACACAAAATGTATAAAACATATGTCGTTAGCTGGTCAAACACAAAACAACATTTATGTGTGATAGATGTGTGTTTCACTAACGATGTGTATGCAACACCTGGATTATTTTTTTTATTAACATGAAACATTTTTGACGAACATATCTCCAAAATGTTCATGAATGTTTTTCATTTGTTTTCCCTACAATATACACTCTTGTAATATAATATCCACATGCATGATTTTTTGTGGTTATGTTCAGGCACTTACAGCACAGCAGGTTAGGGAAAGATCATGTGAAACCCAAGGCTGGCAGTTTTACAGGCTCAGGCAGCACTTAGACATGGGGATATTGAAGGGCTGGTACAGCATGGGCATGGGGGATTGGTTGGAGGAAACTTGTTGTAAAGGAGTTTCAGAGGCAGGAAGAGGCTGCTAGATGTGCAAGAGCAGTCTCTCAGGCAAAGCAGGGTCAGTGGATGAGTTGGGAAAGTGTAAAAAAAGAAGAAACTTAGCTGGAGGAAAGTGTGGGGCGTGGAGGCAGCAGGGATGAGATTCGTGCTAGGAGCAACTTATGATGTGCTTTTATCTCCCCAAAATCTCAGTAAGTGGAAAGGCAGTGACCCAACGTGTCCTTTAGCTAGCACTTAGCACATAGCTTCACTTCGGCACATTCTGTAAAACAAGCCTGTCTCAAGGGCGATACACCAGGAGACATAACCAAGCGCAGAAGTGTCTAGCTGCAGCCATTGAGAGCAAACGCTTAGAAATAAACTCACTGGATGCAAAAAGGAAACAAGGTGGGACTTTGTTGTCAGACAGCAAGCAATGTTGAACAGGCATGATGGAGGGCAGCTAAAGGCATGGAGGGACTGGAAAATGAGGGTAGAAAACAGCTCATTGATAGCTCCCACTAATCAAAGACCAGATCATGTGTTGTGGTCAGAAACACAGCATGTTGTGTATTTTGTGGAGCTGACAGTACCACGGGAATATGCAATAGAAATGGCTCATAACCATCAGCTTCTGTCATTTAAATTATGTCGAATAAGAAACTAGAAATAACCGTATTAGTAACCAAGACTTTCACACTGTAATTTGAGGCACACAAGATACATGAATATTCACTGTCAGCTGGTAAATAGCTAAATGATGCTGGTGACAGGTACTACTGGTGGATGGCTAGCTTGAGTGGGAGGCTGCTGGAGTACAGTCATACAGTACAGCAGCAGCAGACTGTCGTCTGTAACTAAACCTCAACCTAGATCAAACAGTTGGCTATTAACGGGTTGGTTATTTACAGACAACACTTAGCTACTGTGTGGGCCTACCTGCTGATTCAATCAAATATGTATAGATTTCCGGGTAAGCAATATCTGGCCGCTGTGTTGGGTCATTGATCCACTTGGACAGGGGAAGACTAAAGGTCCCATATGTGCCGGTCTGGTCTATGCTTTGATGGATGCTAAGTTGAGGTAGCTGAAGAGTTGTTTAAGGTGGCTCAGGCAGCATGCTAGTTAACTTAGCACGGTAACTGTTTGGTTGTTGCTTGGGGTGCTGATGATGGTAGCTGGTGATGTTGTAGTCAAAAGTGAATATAACTTGATACGGAGGTCTGTGTTGAGTGTGTGGGTGCAGGTAAAGAGGGGGTGGTTCTGGGACGCTGGAACACACTGTTGAGCCCTCTTGCTGTCATGGGCCAAACTCAGTGAAACACCAGTTGTTGAGAGGGTGCCCACCTGATGATCCTGTAGACTTGCCTGCACTCTTACATTCACACACATCTTCATATTGTTCTTTTATTTGGTAAGACAGCTCAAGGCGCATGACTCATGAAAAGTTTCTCAACTACTGCCTATTGGCGAGTCTAGTGAAACCAGATAAACAGTGATGACAGATGAAGCTGCCTGTTCAAGCCAACAGGGCCAGCCTCTGTAGCCTAAACAGATAGAATGTAGATATAAGGCCGCGTCAAGCCACCAAGTATCTGCTCTTTGCTTGGGTGAGAGTAGGATTTAAAGGCAGCTTAAAGGTAAGTTAGGTCAGGGTTAAAGAATGGTGTCGCCTGTCAGAGGGATTAGTAGTTTTATCACAGCACAGCCTGATACCCATCGCAGAGCCTAATGATAGGTCAAAACACCACTTAACATGAATACTGGGCTTCCATGTGGATGCTCACCCAACGTTTGGCACATTTTACTGTTATTGATAACCATGGTATATAAACATAAAAAACACAGAGGAAATCGTCATTGGTTGGTTCTTGTTTTAACTCAACTTGGTAAGTTTATGAGAGGACTTGGAGCCTACATGTCCCACACACACCCTCCTCTCCTGATTAGCCACTCTGAGTGTTCACACTCAGACAGACGGAGCAGAGCACCAACACCCAATGAAAATCAGTGTTCACCGAGGTATTACTGTATCTTGACATGATAATCTTCTTTTTAAATGCACCACTGCACTCTTTTCCCCCACCATAGAGCACTGCAGACAGCTCATACATTATCATTGAGTGCCTTTTCTCTTTCCTTCCCCTTCTCTCTCTGTGTCACACCCACTGACTCCCCCTCACACCGTCCTCCCCCACCACTCTCTCTAGCTGGAGTGTCTCAGTGTGAAAACCTCATTATGTTCTGCTACTGGACCTGCAAACTCAATTGGACAGAGAGCTACAGTCCAGGTCTGAGCCAGTATGCCTGTATGGTGTTTTTGTGTGAGTTTGGATGCACGTACGTGCGTGCCTGTTTGTGTGTGTGCAGGTACCTGTATGTGTGATCAATGATGAATAAATCAGGAAGGGCTCCATCAGTGTGACAGTGCCCAGGTGGTGAGATTTTCTCCTTTTTCGAGCATTAGGTAACTGTGGCAGCAGCGTGATTTGGCCGGGCTGATGATAAGAGGCCCGCGGCCAGCTACACATTTCACAAGGCTTTAACTGGCACCTCATTCACTCTGCTTCGCTGGCGGCCCTCAGCTATTACACTTAACAGACTCTCTTGTTCAATAAAAACCATTCTTTAGCACCACTGTGTCTTTTTTTATCCAGTATGTGCATAGACATGTATTACAGTGGAAACTCGTCATTCATTTTTATTTTAAAAGACGTAAACGTTTCAAAATCTGGATATAATGGAGGAGAATCTACAACCTTGGAGTCTAATCTTTTTTCTGCTTTGACTGAAAAATGTGGGCCAGTGAACAGTGTTGTAAAACATGGAATTAGAGAGGGTCTTTGTTGTTAGGTTTTGTTTTTAATGCTGGTAACTTGAACATGAGATAACAGTGTCTCCTCTGTCCAGTTTGATCTCAGTTTTGGATGAGGCTGCCTCTCCCTGGAGCATCTCTCAGATACAGAAAACACACACCGACTGTACGCCGTTTCCAGACTTGTGATGTACTGAACAAAGAAAACTGTCTCAATGAGGAACAGTGCAGGTTCCTCAGAGAATAATCCAACTCATATTGGCCAGTCTCTGATGAGCAATTAGAAGGAGGATTCAATTATCCTCAGAGATAGTGAGAATGTAAAACTCAGTTAACTTTGCATTAGCGCGTCTTTCCTTGCCTCATGCAATGAGACAGACACAATGGAGAGTGTGGCTGAACTGAGTAGCATTCTCAAACAGGCCCATTCATCATCCTCCACAGCCCTATCTTTCTGCGTCAGGGATAGCCTTGTTCACTCGGACTGCCCAGCTGTGACGGGGGAAAAAAAACCCCTCTTAACTAACCAGACGTTTCTGCGTCAGCCAGAGAACCTGACAGAAATCCGAGCAGAGAGAAATACACAAAAACAAAACACTACAGAAGAAATGAGTCTGATTAAAAACATTAGATGACATGTTTGTAAGATGTTTGCCCTCATGTATGTTGAATTTGCTGTCATTTTCACTGACTAATTATCATTTCTCTACACGCTATAGAAATAAATATTTTTGTGCAACAAACAGCACTAATGTCTGATTTTTATTTCACATACCGGAGCATCAACTCCTGGATCTAAATGGAGCTGAATATAAATTTCCCATTATGTCCAACAGTGGGTCTACTGGGAAGTAAGGTAGAAGGAGTAACCTCAAAATTACACTTGTTTGGATTAGCTTTTCTCTCAGTGAAATGGACAATACTTTAAAGGTGAGGAAATTGAATTGTTTCAATATAGACAACTGGCTTGAAGATTATTTAGACTTGGTGTCTATGGAGCAAGCAGCATCGGTTCTTCAAGACCTGGGCAGTGGCCACATAGGCTCTTGAGTCTAATCATGTCAGCCTTGAACAAAAGGTCATGATGACAATTATATAGGCCTATGTTGGTGTATAGCACCATGAATAAATTTGTTTATATAGAGTTCTTTTTTTTTTTACATTCCTATTTTGAACCCAGGCGGTGAAAGGTAACCATCAAGACACAAGGATCTTGATGGTTTCCTTCCCAAAGATATTTTCTTTGTTTGTTTTTATTTTTATTGTCACTGTAAACATGCTTGCAAATGGCTCTGAGATATGTATCGTGCAGTCTCTGCTCCGAACCTGGTCCCGATGGAGGGAAGCTGGGCACATGACCTGTGGTTGTGTGGCTGGTCAGGCGCTTAGTGCCTGCCTCACAGGGCCAGGCCATTCCTGTTGTCTATTTGTTTTGTGTCTTTCTGCCCTGTCAGTGTTCCTGTGTATTGTACTTTTGTATTGTGGACCTGGAAAATTAAAAAAAAATATATTTTTAAAATAAATAAATAAAAATAAATGTAGCTGAATAATCCATAATGTGTATAATACATTGTAAAAGTATAATGCCAAAGTAAATTAAAAAATTAAATGTTTTTACCTGAAAATATCAGCTGCTGTGGACAATTCATCCAATTTCAAGTGAGAATAAGGACAGGCGCTTAAGTGTTTGTGTAAGATTATACAGCATATTACATTTAAATCAAGATTAAGTACATTTACATTTGCTTTACACTCACTTGAACCTGCATTCAATTTGATATGGCAAACAGTTGCCTATTTCCACATCCAGCAGTTATGGAGCAACATCAGCATTCATTTGGAAGTGTGTATCTGACCACTGGGCAATATTCACTCTCTTTTTAGCTCTGTTTCTGGTCTCCACCAACTCCTGAGGGAGATGTCTGTCTCTGCTAAATGCTCCCCTAGTTTTCACCAGCTAGTCGCCAACTTTGTCTGTCTGCTGTTTGATGCTCAGCAGGTAGAGTACAGTGTGGTTTTAGAATTTTTTTTACTGAAAACAGCTACCTGCTTTGAGTGGGAAAGAGGTTGAAGAAAGTGGTGAGACTGAACCAAAACAGTAAAGTTGCGGGCCAGAAAACCAAAACAATGTGCTGAAAGACACTATAAAGCTCTGTAGAGCTGAGAGGAACAGCAGAGTCAGGTCATAATTCTCTGTTGTTTCATCAGTAGATAAAGCGACCTCCTTTCACACGATCCATTGTTGATATAAAAATATTGATTATAGCTGCTTTAATATAAAAAACAGTATAATTAAGCCTGTGACCTGTTAACTCTGCCAGACCTTTGATTTCATCCTTTCAGATACTCCGCAAAGCACAAACTGCAGCTGATGTTAGCTGCAGGGCAGGTTACGCTCCACTCTACTTGTGCTGTAGAGAGAAGAATAAATAGATGCCTTAATGGCCATTTTAACATTCAGTTTCTGGTGATTTTCTCTGGCCTACAACTGACACTTAACTGGATAATTACTGAATATTATAGTTATTTTGTCTTCTCTCTCTCTCCTTCCTTTTTCTTTAACTGTATGTGTTTTAGGGCAGATGAAGGTTAGTCAAGCATTGTTTTCCACTTACAGTACCTCATGTAGCAATATTATGCAAGCTAATGGTCTAATGATACATTTCCTCTCTTTGTTGTGAATGATTACCCATCAGGTTCAGTTTCAAGTCTGAAGATAATGTTTTGGGATCATGTAAGGCTTTTCTGTGCTATATATGCCTGTTTGTGTCCTGTAAACTGTATGTGTATGCATGTGTGTTTGTGTGTGTGGGCACTGTACAAGTGGTACTTTGCTGTTTAAGTGGGGTCAAAATCATATGCATCAGATTCATGCAAACAAAATATTCAGAATTGTGTTGTGAATAAAGGACAGACAGTACAGACAAGAAGGTATCTGAGGGCAGCAGGACTCTGATAGTTAGAGAAACGAGCTTGTGATGCTAACACAGAATGAAGTCTGGAGGGAAATTTGTGCAGAAAGCGAAGGCCACACTCACCCCTCCCCTAACAGCTACCACTGAGGGTAAACAAGGTTGTTGTCCAGGGAGAAGTGGGAACAGCTGCTGGCTGGAGAAGTAGTTTTCCCACTTAAAATGCAAAAAAATTGCATTTGTGACAAAACAGTGTTAATCTCTGTGTTACAATGTTTCAATTCTGGATAATTCGACAAAATTATGCAGTTAAACTTTTCCCAGTGGTTTGAAATGTTTCACCTCTGTTCTTGATAAAACTGTGTTGTTGTTGTTTGTAAGTTTGGTGCGTTGAAATGCGCTAAAGGACTCAGTGAGCTCACTTTGTTGATGCAGTACAAAACACTGCAATATAGCTGCAGTGTTCATTCAAAATGTATCAAAGATCTGAAAGCTAATTGGCTCATCATGAATTGCTAAATTTGTCCAACAATATTCTACAAAGGAAATTCACAACAATGAAGAGAACAACCCAAAGCAACAGCAACAGTCAAAAATATGTTCCAAATATGCAAGAACTCTGTTTTTCCAACTATTCCACTTAACCATAACTATTCCAAAGTATTCCTGTTGACTAAAGACCCGAAAATGTTATGCATGCATTGATCACATCCTGTCTGGACTATGGTTATATTGTTACGGCTGGAATTTGCTGAAGGTTTGGTTGACTTTTTGTACAAAGTAAAGTAAATAAACTTTATTTATATAGCACTTTTCAATGCAGATGTTACAGAAACAGATGAAGGAAAAGAAAAAAGAGGCAAGATAGAGAATGTATAAAAACGTGAACACAACCTGAAAAGATCTATCAAGAACAACAACAAAAAAACAGTTAATTAAACAAGTGAGTTATAAGATGCATTAAAAATGTGCACTGATTTGGCTGCAGGGAGGTGTTTTCTTATTCAAGGAGCAACATGAAGAGAACATAACCTTTCAATCACTGAATCAATTAGAACTGATTTTAAGATATTATCGGTCATTTTCAGGCACATCTGGTCAGGTTTGTCATAATACTGTAGCTCCATTAGCCGGTGTGCTGCCAGAGATCCTCAAATGTCTTTGAGGACTAAAGGCAAATGAGCATTTACCTCCAAAGCCTGAACTCTGGAATAATCTATCTGAGGAGATCAATCCAAAAAAAATGTTTTACTTATAATGGAACTGAGGTAATGCCCATCCAGGTGCACCGCCAAACATGTAACATCGTCCATTGGAAAAGTGAAGAAGACTATTAACACCCACTTCTCTCCTCTGTTGCTCCAGTGGAGCTGCTCAGTACCAGATGACTGGTTGTAACTGAATGTACTGTATGTGAAGCAGAAAGGATTAAAAAAAGATCCAGCAAGGTCAGCAAGCCTTCCTTGGATGAATGAAGTTTTAACAAATCATGCAGAATAACATTTATTTTAGTGTATTTAAATATGTCTCTGATTTGGGGTCTATAATCTTATTTTTGTCAAGTTAATTTGTTTAAAAATATGAAGCCATTCCATATGAATACACATTTTGCTTACTGTATTGTTTTCCTCTCTGTTGCAACTATGGATTTTGCAGAGCAAAGTAAAAATCAATGTGTTGCTTTTATATGTGATAAAGAGATGGCTGTTAAAGGTATTAGGGCTGAAAAATCAAAGGGAGAGAAACACACAGAGAGAGAGAGAGAGAGACAGAGATGCAGCATACGCGGCGTCTCTTTGTCTGATAACGCATCTTTTCATGACGATCGAAGTGTCTCAGCACATGTCTGCTGGTTCCTGTCAGACTGTATCAGACGGACCAAGACTAATGTTACTGGGAAGAAACCAAAACAGTAATGATTCATCCCAGTGACTGGACAAAATCCCTGAGTCACATATCTTTTGTGTGTGTGTGTGTGTCGTGCTGTTGTTGTTGTTCATATCAATATTATGGTGTTTCTTCTATACCGAAATTAATATTTTAAATGTGCAAATATCACATCCTGTATAAGCTTGACTGACATCTGTAATACTCCTTACAGATTGAGGCTGTTTAGGCCAGTTATATGGGGTTGTCCTGTCGACACGCTGAAGACACTAATCCCAAACTTCTACTGTATGTGGAGAAAAATGTAAGCATGTGTAATGAAACTGTAATATCAAAACATTCATATTCATCCAAATTCATTCAAACTATAGTCTATATGTGACTATGACGTTGAGATGATGAATTCAGCAAGCTTGCTGAATCACCATATTTGACGTTAAAACAGTTCTCATACTCCTGGCTATCCACCTGGATTAGTGGAACAAAAAGCCGATGGTAAATAAATGTGCTTTTTGACATTTTAATTGTATTGTTTAAAACTGAAAGACGTTGTCGTATCAGTGAGCCAAAAGCTCTGATAAACCCACTGTACACTGTCTGCCCAGCGCCAAATGGCAGATAGCAAAAGTTAGCAACAAGCTGGTGAACATAGTGGAGCATTTAGCAGCTAAAGAGCCAGATATGTCCCTCAAGAGTTGGTGGAGACCAAGAACGGAGCTAAAAGAGAGTGAATATTGGACTTACGGTAGATTTGTCTGGAGGCCAGAAACACGTCTCCAAATGAATGCTAATGTTGCTCTGTATGTGCTGGTTGTGTAAACCACTGTTAGCTAGCATGTTCCCAAAATCAACTTTATAGAGTCATAATATGTTCATGTTGTGTTTAAAGCTTGTTGTGCTGCCTCCAGATGGCCCCAAAAAATCTGGTTTAACCAATCAAAACTCCTCTTATCCTCCCACCAGAGCTAGTTGAACAAAAAGCTAATGCTGAATAATTTGCTTTTTATTGCTGTCAGTCAAATCTGCCAGAAAATCAAGGTAAACACATCTTCCATGTTGGATTATGTGTTGTGTTATTATTATCTTGTAGCCATATTTACACTAACTTTTTGTTCTTAACAAGCCAAAGAGGCACAGATTCACTCGCCTGACAATCCAGATGTCCCCACACAGCAACCAACAACCCCTGAACAGGTGGGCTGGACCTGAAATAGCCTCCTCTGATGACAGGATCACATGTGTGACTCAGGTCATGAGCATCAGATCAGTGTGTGTGTATTCTTGGCTTGTCAAGAGGAGAAAGTCTGTCCGTGTTACTGTAGTTCAGAAAAGCAGTAATGATGAAGAGGTTGTATAAGTGTCCCTTACTGCTGAGAGCGTTCTGTTTTTTGTCAGGCCTAACAACCGTCATGACAATACTGAATAGTCGCTCACTGCTGCCTGGTTATTATCATTTAACCACTCGTCCACTGACCAAGAGCTGTCTCTCTTTCGTTCTCTCTCATAGAAAGTCATTGTAGCAGATTATCCTCACCCGACGCATCAGTCCTCTTCATCCTTTGCACCACTTCTCATCTGCTCGCCCTTTCTCCATTCAGCACATGATACACTTCCCCCACTCTGTCAGGCTGCATCACTCTTTGAAGTTAATGAGTCAAAACTATCAGTCGCTTCGCCTTTAATTAGAAAACGGACAGAATGATTACATTTTTAATTGAAGCTGTCATTTTCAATTAAGATATGACATCCTTGAGAGGCCCTCTCCTCTCTCAACTCTTTATTTATTCATTTATCAGCAGCCTTCTCAAGATGTTCCACCCCTTTGCCTCCTGATCTCGTTTCTCTTCCTCTTCTCTGGCTGTTGGGGATCCTTCTCGACAGCAGATGATGACGGCGGCCACTGTGCTGTCAAGCACTTCCACTGCTTTACATCATGTGGTCTTTAATGTCTTATTTTTACTCACATCTTACAATCCTCTCTTGTCATTCCTCTTCAGATTCTGTCATTGTACATGTATTTTTTTTTCATGTTCCTTTTGTCGGTTCCTCTCCAGTCCCTTTCTCCCCACCTGCTCATGGGCATTGCTTTCTTCTCTCCCACATTGCATCTTGTTGTTCTACCTCTGTCACTTCTTAGATATATGGTTCCAATCAAAGGTATGAAGAGATGTGTAGTGCACACAGGACACTATTCAACACAGATACATCACATCTCATGAATGCTAAAGAAACCATCCATGCAAATCAGTTCAAAATATCAAAAATGGAAAAATATATTAAAAATAATGAAAGAATAAAAAAATGAAATGCTATGAAAGTGGATATGGTTCAACATTCAGAGGTTGAATAGCTCTGAGGAACGTACTAAAATCAATACATTCTGAACCAAAGTTGTCTAAATCTTCTTCCAGGAGCTGTTTCCTCAAAAAGGGGTGATTCTGAGTGAGAGATTTCTCTTACAGCGTTCAAACTCTTTCGACAGAGGCGAGTTTCATAGATTGAGCAAAGGGACCGTTGGGAATAACCAGTGATTTTGGATGCAGTCTTAACTATTTTGTAGAGAACAGGCTACGCCGCCAAGCTAAACTTTAATGGGAAAAGTTAGCACCCTCGCTGCAGCTGATGTAAGAAAAAAAAATTGCATCATGATACTCCAAATTTAGTTGAACTGCTACAAAAATATAATCATTGGTGAGCTATCTTTGTGATTTTTGTGAACATTTGCTTTCCCGTTTAAGGTTGGCAGCAGATTGTGAGCACACAATGCTCCCCAGAAAGAGACTGTGGTAGGTGATGAAGGCAGGGAATTAGTGCTGTGGATCTTTCTTGACAAATGTATGCTAAAAAAGATCCAGGATGGCTGGCTTTCAAGGCACACTGTCATTTTGTTTTATAAAGCTTGAAATGTGACATGTCTGTGTGGATTCTGATAGTAAGTGTCCTATTCATTTCATTTTCTTCTCTCATTTTCTTTTCAGAAAAAGTCGTATATAGCATTCTAAGCACTGAGCTGTGAACCATGAATCTTTCATGCTGTTCAGCCAGCTTTGAGACATGACCTTATAATAACAGATTAGGAGCATTAAAATATTAGAAAAATGCAAATGTACAAGGCTGTGTACTTTTAACAGGGAATTAACTACATTCCCTGTTACTACCCCGATTGTATGCAGGGGTTTTGCTGTAGCCAGTCAGGATGCACAGAGCAGGATGCTGAATGTAAAGACAGAAGTTGCAGTTGTTCAGCACTGTTCTGTTATTTTGTTGGCAATTGCAAGAAACGCTTGTTCAACCCCAAAAGCACATCACGTCTGACAGGGAAACAATGAAGCTGTTAACCAATGGAGACAACATTATTTGTGTTTTTCCTTGTCAGTGGAAACAGCAACGTACCTAATCGATAGAACTTGTTAGAGGGTTGTTGGTTGGTGTCGTACTTCACTGGGAATGTGGGCACAAGGATAATTTCTAACGTATGAAATCAAAATCAAACTGATTCTAAAGGAACATACTGTATATTATAATTTCACAATCTTCTAGCTCATGCTAAGTTTACATTGTATGACACGTTAAGGCTAATAATTCAGCTCTCTGGATATTGTGAATACTATTTTTACTTGTGGAACCCAGTGTGTGCACCCTACTGTATTAATATATCACCAAAGCAGATTCTGCAATAATTTAACTTTGATTAAAGAGTAACTTAACAGCAGGCTGATAACCAGTATTTCACTGGCCTCTCTGGCGTGACAGGTCAGAAGTGCACCTGCACCCACACCCAACAATGATGTCACCCTGCAGTGCACTTCTACATCACTGCAGCAAGGTGAGCAATCTAATGGAATCAACTAATCTTTTCTCATTCACTCATTCGTGTATTTCAAGTTCATTAAATTTAAAACTTTTTATTTTCAGACCACTTCAGAACTTACAAACATGAGTTCTTTCTCTTGACTTGAAAGGATGAGTTGAATGAACGTGCTGCACAGAGCTCAATCAGCTCATGAAATTAAGTTTCTAAAGAAACAGGATCAGCATATCAGACTTCCCAGCATGCACTGTTTGAGAGTTAAAACTCTCCCGAGACTGTTGTTTTTCGTAGTTTGAAGAAAACATATATGGTGGAAACTTGAGATAAGTCATAATTGTTTCCTTTTATGACAAAGAAAACATTGCAAACCATGTTGAAGGTTAGTATTGAATTCACCCCCCTCCACTTAGAGCAGTTTCACATGTGTAGCTGACAGGAGAAGACAGGAGAAACCGACTCTTCAAACTGATCAAATGTAAATGGAAAGCAAATTTGTCTATAATGTTCCTCAATGTGACTGAACAGCTGTTGATGCAACTTAATATCTTAAGCTGACTGAACTTGTTTTCTCAAGTTCAGTTAACGTAACTCAGTTGGTTTTACATTTTCCAAAATCCATAGGAGGATTTTGAGCTAATTATTCAGCCTAAATTCAGTTAACTCAAATTTTTAAGGCAGCAAAGGAACTAACATTTTTTAATTTGAACCAGCTCAAAATGATTTACAGTGTGGAGGTCAGCAATAACAAGATTTTCAGCTGGTTGCTGTTTAACTGAACACTATGAGGTTCAACTCACTGAAACTGATACTGATATTTTAAAATGAACCAAATGTTTGGTTCTGTGTACAATCTGCAATCTAAATGCAGTAAGACGTACAGTTACTGAGCACAATACAATTTAGTTGTATGAAAGTTGGGTTATATAAAATACAATAATTATCTGTCATTATGTATGTACTCCGGACTCCTACTATTCCACATTTCTCTGCCTTAATCATACATTTCCTTTTCTTCTATTCTTTGTCCTTCAAGCCCTTTCTCTCCTGTCTTTCCCTGGTCTCCTCTATTGTCTTCCTGTGATTCTCTTCCCCTCTCCTCTCGTCTTCTCCTCCTCCAAACCCGGAGGAGTGGGTGGCTGCGGCTCTTTACAGTCCATTTCCTGGTGAGGAGGCTCTTGAGTGCAGCCCAAGCCATTCTTCCCCTCTACAATGCTGTGTTCTCATTAACTCTTATCAAAGTTCATCTTGCATCCAAATGCTGTGGGCCGCTCGATACTGACTGCACTGAAAAGAGAAAATGAAAAAGACAAAGCAAGCGGTGGAGACACAGAGAGGGAGAGAGAGAGGCTGAGAGACAGAAAGACAGACAGACAGAGAGAGAGAGAGAGAGAGAGAGAGAGAGAGAGAGAGGGTGCATCATGTAGATAAAGGACGGAGAAATAATGGTTTAATGGTGATTGAGGATGGGCAGAATAATCACTGCAGTCCTCTGACTAGACTGAATATTGGTTTGATGTAAAATTAAACTGTGTTCATATCTGAAACTCTGATAAGTATGTTTTTTTTTCTATAAACCAATACTTGCCTTTGTCCGTTTGAATTTTTCTAGAGCTGGAAACAAAGTTAGAGAAGCATAAATGGCTCGGACAGATAATTAAATTGAATTTATAATCGTAATTCAATCTCGCTCACACAATAGAGGCTCTTTGAATGCCCCCGTGTTATTCGCTTTCAATCCAGCATCAAAAGCGAAATGCCAATGCCAGTACTCACAAACCACCGCGAGGCGCAAGGCAGAGATGACAACACTGTCCCAGTTCCAGTAAACAGAGGACAGGAGCAGGTGGAGACATAAAGCGAGTACTTAGTGCAATCCTTACTTGATTTGCTTAGATGATTAGAAATCACCCTGTAATTCTGTCTATAAGTATCATCCACCTCTCCTTATAAACATACACGGCTACCCCTCCTCCTGTATCATCAGATCCTTCAGTGCAGCTGGATTTCCTCATTGAGATGTAAAGAGCGATAATTGGAGACTGATTGCAGGCTTCAATGACTATCACAAGATGCTTAAAAACATAAGAGCCCTATTTACAATAAGAAAAAAAATCCTGCTGCCTGATGAGAGCTTTCATCTAAACCCCTGTCTCGTAATATCATCTGATGGATAGATATTTTCTACTTGGTGTCTGTTGCTACGTTCACATGCATATTGTTAAAGACTGTGTTGTTTCAGGTGATTACATTTCGACATACAGACGCAGTGTTTCATCTTATATGAATGGCAGATTAAAGGATGAGGTTGGTGTTATTCTGTATTTTTCTTTTTGTCAACAAAACCCACGCAAAGACCAAAACCAACAATGCGTTTTGTTCCTACTGAAGATTTTTGCAAATGGGTCAAAAATACATGGCTTCTTTCTTTCTTTGAAAAATGGCTAAATGGTTTCCTACAACAGCTGGGCATTGTAGTTTTTAGCAAACATCACTTCAACATGAGTAAAAAGTGCATTTGTTGAGGTCTATTTTCAGCTGAGGATTAATACACATTTAGTGCCCTCGTGAGTCAGGACGGTGAATGTAGGATTGGCGTAAAATAAACTACAGTGCCCATGTTCATTGTAATCTCCGCAAGTACAACGGTAGGGCTGACTGATTTGTTTTAATAGTTTTTGGGAAACAATAGAGCACTATGGCACAGAGGAATAAGATATATCAGACTTGTTAGTAGGATTTCAAATTCAGTTTTGGTTTTGGTCTTTTCAGGGAATTTGTTGACGCTAAGAAAAGCTTAAAATAGAAGTTCCACTCCATGTGGTCAGAGTAGAAGGAATAGTTATCACCGCTCAGTTAAGGACTGGCAAACACAGAGGTTACACAGGTCAGGGTGTAGACAAAATAAAGAGAAAGCATTTATAACATGCAAGACAGCAGGTCAAAGAAACAAAAACTGGTCTTAAGCTGCCAGTATACCTCATCAGAAGTGCTTGTTGGATGGTCAAACAGGGAGGGGGCTTCATCCGACAATTTCAGCTTTCCAAAACCAGCAATCTGTCATCAACATGCACTTCACCCCACGATTGGCCGGCTGTGTGGAGGTGAGAAAGGAGTCAGGGCTCTTCAAGTGACAAGATACTGTATGTGTGCTAGCAAGTGACAGCATTGCCCAAAACAGCTAATATTGTTAACATGAAATGACTGCATGCAGTAGTTTGCAATCATATAGATCGATTATATGACAGCTATCACTATATCAATAATACAAGGGTTAATGTAGAAGGGTTAACAAAGGAGATAATTGATGTCCAAACAGAACATTTGATCACTGAGAATTGTGCATCCCCAATAAGGCTGGTAGAACTGTAAACATTTAAATGATTAAAGTTAGACATGTATAGTTATTTCAAATATATATTAGGCTATAACAGTTATCACAGAACGTTTTCAGATTGTAAAACCTTTATTCCTCTAACGAGGATGGAGAAAGGTGTTTGAATTAGAGAGAAAATGTTGTGGAGGGAAGGTGGCTGCAGAATAAATGAGGCAATCGAGAGGAGTGTTTTGGTCTGAGGAGAATCTCTGAGTAATCGTCAGTGCTGCGGCGGGTGATTATTAGTAGTGTTGCTTAAAACAAACTTATCTGGCTCAATAGGTTTCTTCTCAGCTCTCAGAGCCCCACAGCACACATCCACTTTACTCACAGCTCAGTGGCGTGAACACTTTCGAAACCCTTCACCATCCATCGTGACTCTGCCTCAGCTGCCAGATAAACGCCCAGAGGAGACTGTCTGATACCATAAACACCAGCAAAGACTTTAACCATGATGGATGATCTTGGAGTGTCTCCACTTTGCTCAGGAACTCTGTCCCCCAACTCCAATATTTAGGCATTTTCAAATCAATAACTCATGTTCCTGAGTCTGTGTACATATTGTGCTGAATAAACCTCTTGAGTTATTTAGCACAAACTGCCTGTGCCCCCAAAAGAATCAGGTCCGTAAGGAAAAAGATAGTTTAGGGGATTAGATGTTCTTTGTAAAAGGAAAATACAGCAACTAATGGGTGTGTGTATATGTATGTGTGTCTAATGTGTGTGTTTAGAGACAGCCTTAGGTCTTTGGGATGGCGCTGTTCTGCTGCTCCCACTTTAATTGGCTGCTGGCCCCTCAGCCTCGCCTGAATGGAGAGTCATTTAGGGACCTTTCACTCTCACAGAGGATTGTCGGTTGCCGCTGCAGGAGAAATTGCATTCCTGTTTCCATACAATGGCTGGTCTGAGTCGGGGATGGGGCAAGAGTATCACTGTCATTATCATGACAATGGAAGCTAATTCCACTGCCACTAGCGCCATTCTGAAACCCTCTGCAGCACCAGCTTATCAGGGGGCACCATGAAACCAGCGGGAAGCTACGCGAGCACCGCGTCTGAGGCGAAGATTCACACACACACACACACACATACAGTACACACTCACACAGACAGGCACACGCAAACACATTCAGGACACACTCATACTTTGTTTAGAGAGGATGCCATCGGCAAGAACCAACACATCAGCAAAAAAGTTTGTTGGACAGCACATATCACTTAGTGACACACTGTGTGACCAAAGATTAATCTATATGAATGTTAATGTTTTCCTTAACATGGACAAGATACATGTCTGGACCAGTGACACCATACATGTCTTTTAGTGTCCCAACAAAGTTGATTAACTATCATTTTCCCCCACTTATTTAATTACATCAACTTGTCGCGCCCTCTTCTTCTGTGATGGTATAATGGCACCTGACTGGAGAATTGGCGCCACCTACTATTTATTAGTAGTGGGAATCACAGACATACTCACAATATGATACAATCACAATATTTTGCCCACGATAGCGATGATATCACGATACAGGCAATTCCTAATCCTAATATGATACATCGCGATATGTGTGCGAGACCTCTTCTACCACCCTTATGTTCCATCCATGCCCCCTCTCTGTCTATCAAGGTAAACAATCACTTAATAATTATATGAATTAATATAGTTATTTTTCAGTGACAGTCATAACTGTGTTTTTATAACAGACTAGATTAGCACACCCACAACCTAACTGCACTTATGTGTTACTGGCTGAGCTCCCCAATTTAAGGAAGGTGGCCTTGTGGGTAACCTGTATAAGACGTAGTCTAGCGGGTTTGTTGTAGGAGGTGAGTCTCTCCCGGTGTATGAGAGAAGTATCAACAGCTGCAGCCACATAAACGTGCTTTAAAAGTTACTATAGTCAGCCTGTAAAGTGTCTCGATAAGCTCAGGCTGCAGCATCATAATTAGCTCTTTTCACTTTTACACATGTGGACTCTATGTGTATGTTTACTAGATTAATTACTGTGTTGTATTTCATGTGAGAACTTAAAATATTACATTGTGTGGAAGAGGTAATGTTGATTTAACTAACATTTAATTCAATGCTGTCTCGGGTCGGTAATGTCATGATCGATACAGTCATGTGATGCAGAGAAGACGTACTGCTGGAATAGTGATTGAGTATGTAGTACGTTAGTATGCGATTTCGAACAATGCCTTAATGTCGATCTTTCTCTTTCTTCCTTACATGAAGCACATGTGACTAATTTGACAGCTCATCTCAGCTCTTTATGAATAGGGAGGACAAAGAGTATGAATTAAACAAACAAAATATAACATGTTAATTAATGAGCTTTAGAGGTGCTGGTAGGTGGATTTTGTTGTTTTCAGACAGAGCCAGGCTAGCTGCTTCTCCCCTGCTACCTGCCAGGTGCATGCAACAGTTGTTTGTTGATGTTTGAGGAAGGTTTCACTTTGTGCACTATGTAGTTACTGTATCCTTAACTTGCAGAGGGAAAATATAAAATGTGTTGAGTAAGGTGGAAGCAGTAGAGCTGAAAGACAATTAGGATGTTGCTTTGCTCCTCTTGCTCCCAGCTGTTTAACCCCATGACCTCATCCCTGTTTTGTTCATTTGCACCATTTCACTGCAGCTCTGCACGTTGGTCTGACCCCATTATCTGCAGCCTTCATCCCTCTCTTCCCTCTGAGGGTATCATCATCCAGCATCCAGCAGGATCTTCCTCTGTTCACTGAGAGGGCAGCATGGTGTCGGACCTTGGAGCCGCCATTAAACACTCACTGACCTGATCCACATTTAAACCACACACACACTCACACACACACACAAAGCAAAAGCAAACCGCGATACACACACACACACACACACACACACACTTACACTTAAACACAGAAAATTCCTGAGGTGTGTAATGGTAACACAGCTCTCTTGTTTGGTGGATTTGCTTCACACATTTACTACATTTATCACGCTGTAAAAAATGAAAATACAAAAACAATATACTAACTTGAACATTTAGCATTACATTATATATCAATTTCTTATTATTTTTACCTAGGAAACTTAAAGGTATAACGAGTAGGATTTGTCGGTTGCTGTTTGTAAATGCAACATTCAAAGTCAGCCCTTCCTCCCCGGCTTCACTTCTAGTGTGTCATAAGTGATGATTGAGAGGGATTATTTTTGTATGAGTCTATACGTTGTATTTGAGAAAAATCCTACTCATTATACCTTTAAATATGATTTCAGAGGTTTGTTTACATTAAAGGTCGTAGAGAAAGCTGATCAAGGGATAATGTTGTGACATAATCAAGGATTCAAGGTTCAAGGGTTCATTTATTTGTCATTATATAACACAGGGTTGTGTAACGAAATTCAAGCTGTAGTCCCTTCATGCTACACACAAAAAAACAAAAACAAAACAAAAAACTATGAATTATGGTGGAGTGTGAAGGATGAGTGTGGGTATTGATGATGTGATAGTTAGTTTCTAATGCTTATTAAAATATAATATTATAAAATATATAATATAATATTGTAATTTATATTATAAATAGTCCAAAATCCTTAGAAAAGGATTATTATTGCTCATTTTTAACTGTACATTTAGCCTTGCTGTAAGTGAACTGCTAAGATCGAATGAAATTTAATACTGTTTACTATTCAGTCTGTAGCAGATCAAGAAACAATTGCTGCCAAGCCATTTACTGTACGTTAAGGTAAACAGCTGTGTAAGGTTAACAATTTAACCAGTTTACACTTTGTCTCTAACAGTATTCCTCCTTGTTCATTTTATTAATTCTTATTTCACAGTTTTAACTTTACATTTTCCTTCCTCTCCTCTGGAGTCAGTAACTTGTGGCCTCTACGTGCAGACAGATCCAGTTTTGTTGCCGGCTGCTGAGTCACTGTGTTAGCGAGCGCTGTGGGCAAATCAGCAGCAGACACATATCAAGCACCTTGAGGAATCTGTTTGTTGATTTGACGTGTGTCATCCTGACAGAGGTCAAGTGAATCTTCCACCTCCCTTCAGGTTCAGATTTATGCTTGGACTGAAGACATCCTAAACATACCCTGTCCCTGATACATCCCAGTATTTTCACTGATAAGCGTGTGTTTCTGAAATACTAAACGGCTTGAGCAACAGTATTTTAATTGTTGGGGCACTTTCATCACAATTCTTCCTCATAATCTTGATAGAGGCAGAAACTTTCGCTGTAACAGAAGTTTTTTGTAAACTCAATCACAGTTTGCTTTTCCTCTGCAAGATCATTTTACAGTAACAGCGAATACAAGAACCACCGCCTCACGATGTTCTGTAATTATTTGCACAGCTGTAGTCAGGAAATTATTTTAAATACCTTATATTGTTTCCAGAATTGAACATTTAAATCCCACTTTGTTGTCAACTTCTTCTGGTCATTAAATTGTAGGGGATCAGAGAGAGAAATAAAGCACTCTGTATGCTGCTCTCTACCTTTGCTCACTGAATGGCTATTTTCTTTCTCTCTGGTGCCTATCTGGTATATCTATGATGCCAATTATACTGGTACGACAGGTGGCATAACAACTCACCTCTTCGAGAAATAATTCACATGCTCTCCCAACTAAATCCAATCTCCTACCTTAACCGCTCTTATCCATTCTCTGTCTTTAAAAATGCATTACCTTCCTCCTTTTTCAGAATTTCTCTCTTACATGATTATTTTAGGGTCAAAGGAATATTTTCTGGGGGTCAGACCATTATTAGAGGGACTGAAGTTCATTATACTTTTGCAGTTTCTGAAAGTTACTCAAGTTATGAGTCTAATAACAAGTCTGGGAGTTTACAGCTGTGCTAGCGGCTCTGTGAGGCTGCACTTAAGATAAATGCTGACTGTGAAGCAAGTAATATATAAGTATATAAGTATATATACAAGGTTTGCCATTGTAGTTTAGCCTTAGCAGGCGGACATTTGCTAATGAGGCTGAGGCTGATGGGATGTCATTAGTTGGGCGGGTGTTATGAATTAGAATTTTGACCTGATGATGGCGCTAGATGAAAAATTAAGGGATCACCAAAGAGATTACATTTTATCCTGAGCAGATCATGAATGTCTGAACCAAATTTCATGGCAATCAGTCCAGTAGTTATTGAGACATTTCACTCAAAACCTCAAATGTCAACCTCATGGTGGCACTACAGGAAAAGTCAGGGGATCATCAAAGTCATCAAAGTCATCAGAATTCATCGTCTGGGAACCATTAATGTTTGTACAAAATTGTGTGCCAACCCATCCAATTATTGTCTAGATATTTCACTAAAAGCCAAAAGTCAGGGGATCAGTAGGATTCATCCTCTGGGAATCATGAATCATGACGTCTGTACAAAATTTCATGGCAATCCATCTAATAGTTGTTGAGATATCTTAGTCTGGACTAAAGTGGTGGACTGACCGACAGAGCGCCATCCCTAGAGCCTAGTGTGGCTAAAAACATAAAACATAAATTGCTTTCCGTGATGCGTCCTTTGAAAAAGTCTGATAAACTGAAAACAAATCCTAGATTTAGAGAATTCTACAACATGTTCATCAAAGTGGAGGAGTACTACTAATAATAGTGCACATATACTGTATGTTTGTGCATATCTGTGCACCATGGGGCACCATTGCTTTTACTTATCGAGAAAGTAGAGAACATCTGAGCTTTAATTATCTACTTTTTGCTTTAGTATTGTTTCATTGCTGCTGTTATTTATCCCGTCCCCACTGTCCTTTGACAAATGATGCCAAAGACAAGACAGCCCACCATCATAACTGTAACAAGTCTGAGAGCTGAAACATCCTTTAATGATGGCAGACCAAATCGATTTCGAGGTCACATGAGGGCGGAGGATGGAGGAGACACCAGAGAAAAGAGCAGGGATGGATGGCAGCCTTTTCATTAGAACTGAAGCTGCTCACTGCTCAGGATACACAGTATGCAAAGAATGAAACAATGAATATTCGAAGTAACATACAACCATTTAATGAAAAAACATTTGCATTAAACATTCAAACATGTACAGTATATACAGTACATCTAAACTACACTGGTCCATCTACAATGATTGACAAAACATATACCAACAACAGTGTCCCGACCGACATGTAACACTGCACATCTAGTGTTACCCCTTTGAGAAATCCAGGTCACCTGCCGACCTCCCACCGGGCAATGTGCTCTGCAGCTGTGAAATACACACAAAAACACACACAATATAGAAACAATACAAATATATACGAAATGTAGCATGTTGAGCACAAAAGCAATGTTAAGCGTGAGGATAAAAATGTGTCGTTAATCCCCAGTAATCACTCAATTCTACTCAAACTTGACTGTGAAGAAACTGTTAATAATGTAAAACATTACATAAGAGACTAAAACTGTAGACTCCTTTTCATGCATACACACACACACACACAAACACACACACACACACACACACACACACCACACACACATGCACAGACAGTACTCTGGAGAATAGCTTAGTGTCTGCCTCAGGCTGTGTGATATCCACTTATCATTTTATTACCAATTAACACAACGCAGCATTGAGGGCTGGAAATTACTCTGATGGGGTGGAGGGCTCTGTATGCTTTTAATCAGCTGAATTTATGCATTTCACTCTTTGTTGCTTTAGTGAAATTTTGCTTTTATTTCGAGAGGAAGGATGAGAAAATGAGTGATTGAATATTCACATAAGTTTAGCTTTGTTAATGACCTCTACACTGCTGTAGCTTAACTACCGCTGATATAATTCGACCCTCAAGCCCTCTCCTGATCTACTGTTCCTGTTTCACACTAACACAAACTATAAAGAGGGAGACATTAACCCTTGTGTGGTGTTCGGGTCTGTGGGACATGTTTTCAATGTTCAACCTGAAACTCATTGGCTGTGGCTTTCTGTGAAGAACATGTAAAAGAACACATGCGCACACCCCCCTACACATTGACATTACATATGGTGTTTGACCCGAGGGGACAAGGCATCAACAACCTACATTTTCCCTCACTCTTCACTCTGTATTGAGTGAAACTACACAATGTTTTATGAGAACCTGTATAATGTTATTTCACATTCTAAACATTCAACATTTTCTCGCACTCTACCCCAAATTAGGGGACCAGCCCGTCAGGAACCAGCCCAGAGACCAGCCCGTCAGGGGCCTGCAGGAGGAGAAAAATAGGTTTCAAAAAATGGTGAAACTGAATGTGAAAGGAATGAGCCAACCCGTATGGTGTCCAACGTGAGGATGCACAAATTGGAAGAGAACTTTTCTGGGCAACAATGTCTCTGGAAATCTTCCACATCATTTCCAGGATTATCTGCTTTGATAACCGAGACACCAGACCAATTTGGTCAAATTGAATTACATTAACTTATATAAATTAAATTGTTTTATAAATTAATTATATCAAATTAAATTAAATACATTTACTAAATCAATGAAATTAAACTAAATTAATTAAATCTAAATAATTGAATCAAGTTGACTAAAATGAATCAAATGACATTAAATTAATTAAATTGAATCACATTAAATTAATTAAACTAAATTAACTTAACTTGAATAAATTAAATGGAATTACAATAAATTAATTAAATTAACTCAAATAAATTTAAATTATGTCAAATTAATTTAATTCAGTTAACTCAAATATGTACATTGAATTAAAATAAATCAATTAATTAATTTAACTCAAATCAACTAAATTAAATTAAAACAAATACATTAAATTAAGGTAGATCAAATGAACTCACTTTAAAACAATCAATTAAATTTAATTACATCAATTAAATTACATTAAATCAAAGAAATTCATAAATTCACCACTCATTATAATTCAGAGGCAATTCAGAGACAAATATTGTTACTTTGCAAATTTAGATTAATAATACAAAATATAATCCACAAATGAATTAGGATGTGTTATTAAAGGTTAAGATAAGATAATACTTTATTAATCCACGGGGGTAAATTCACAAGCTACCAAGCAGTATCAAATTAAGCTCCATCTTTACCAGCTGCAACATTAAAGTGATGAACACATTAATGCATTAATAATTATAATCAAATAATATAATATACGTTATTCTGAAATGGGCCATTCTTCATAATTAGTACTTTCACTTTTGGTACTTATATATACTGGTAAGTATATTTTGATGCAAATACTTTTACTTTACTTTTACTTAAACAAAAGATCTGAGTACTTCTGCCACCACTGTATGTATGCATATGTTTATGTATGTGTGTATAGTATATGTATATGTGTGGGAGTTTCTGAAAATATCTGAACTTGTTTTCTAGGTTGCAGCCAGTAGCAACAAGAAGAAGCGCTGTGATGTCTGTGGACTCCAGAAGGACAGGAGGACACAGTACACATGTCTCAAGTGCAAGAAATACATCTGCAGCTCACACACAGTAAAACTCTGTCCACAATGTGGTGTGTAAACTCACACAAATTTGTGTTCAATCATTTGATTACAATACTGAATGTAAATTTATCTTTAAATTTTGCTCAGTTCGAAGCAAAAAACATATTTATTGATGAAAACCTTGTTTCATTTGTTCGTTCAAGATAAACACGATTTATTTCACTATGTCTTTATTATAATTGATTTTTTCTTATTTTGATAAATCAGATCTTGCAGTGGTAAATGCCAAATATTAGCAATATATGCTGTCTATGTTGCTTACAATTGAGATCAACATCTGTTAAGTCCTTTTTCATAAATTGTTATGGCTTTATTGTTTTAAAACCCCAATAATGTTGTGGGTCCACCAGACCCACGAACATTGGGTGAATAACAAAAATACAAACACCACACAAGGGTTAAGAGGTCCTCAAAAAGCAGGTCGTAAAATTGTTGTCCTGGCAACGTTGACCACATTCAGAGCAGATCACTCTTTCAGCTATGAGTGATCAATACCAGATTACACACCAGCCCCTTGCAAAGACACAGTCAAATGGGCAAAACTAAACATCTGCCACCATCTCATTCCTTACGATCAATGTAAGTGGTATGTGTGTGTCTAAACACTGCGGGCCTTTGTGGTGCTGACGTATATTGATCGTTCAAAGGCTCTTGAAGGCGAGCACTGAGTGCCATTGATTTAGACTGAGTGCCATGTTTAAATGTGTAGGCAGGATCACACAGAGATTTCAATGTTGTGCTCACATCATTAATGGTCACACTGGATTAACATTTTACACTTCACCCTGTGGTGATTATCAGTGACAAAGGCTGTGAAATAGATAACACTAATTGTCTGGACACAGTATACAGCACAGCAGGTAGTGAGAGTGACAATAATATTTCTAAAGAGTAGCCAATTTTAAATTTTAAATAAAAGAGAAAAGAGCCATTCTACTACCCAAACAAATACATAATGTTGTAAAGCTCCATTAAGTGATTTTTTTTTGTATTAAATGCCGAGTCTGAAGCTCTCAGATTTTAGCCACTTTTAGTTCACTGTTTTAGTGTCATTGCTCTCATAAAAAATAATAATAATAAAACCTCGAAAAACCATTTTCAGTAAACAGCCACATATTTTTCTCAGGAGTTGGTCGACCGAGCGCCCACTTGGCTCAGGGAGTAAGACCCCGACCATGAACCGCAACGCCTCTGGTATTCTCTCTACTGTCACCTCTAATAAAGGTATAAAAATGCTTAAAAATGAATGATCAAAAAGGAAAAGGAGTTGGTGGATCAAACTAGACCTAAATGTTGAGGGAATATTAAACTAGTCAGATGTTACATTAAACAATTGTTTGCTAACAGGTGTAAGTTGAGAAGTTGATGGTGGATCAAGCCTGTGTTTCTGGTGGTCAAAATGGCCTAAAATTGCTGTAAACAGCTGCAGGAGTCACTCAGAATCACAGTTATTGTGGATTGGGCTGACCCTTGAAGCAGTGACACTACTGGAACACAAGGATGGATGTGGATGTGGGCACACAAAAGTCACCTTCAAGGACCCTTTCCCCGTACAGTCTGGAAGACACTTTCCCGGAATGGCCGGTCACCACCATCACCACCAATCATACTAACGTAAAGAAAATGAAGGTCGGCTACTTTTTTTTCAGGAGACAGGGTACACATATCACCCGCATTGAATCCTGTTCTAATGGTACAAGCGCCACAGTTTTGGAGAGATAAATCTGTTTCACCATAAAATCCAGAGCCTGGTGGTTTTCTGCATTGAAACATTTGGAGCTGGACAGACAGTAGCATGCCAGGTTTTGGGGGAAATACGAGCTGGTCTCCTTTGCAAGTCATCTGTGGACATGCTGCTGCAGTTGAAGAAATGCAGCCAAACATGCAGCCAAATGTGTATAGTTTTCAGAGGCAAGAGAAAAAGCAATCATTTGGTTCTGTTCCCAACGTATGTCAACAATGGCACATCTTAACTATTCTGAATTCCTATTATTTCTCACATCACATATGTAGGGCAAGACCGTGGTTAGCACTGCCGCCTCCAAGCAGGAAGGTCCACCAGATCCCACTGGGTGGTCATTTGTACAAAATCTTCGCCCCCTCAACCCTTTCATCCGCCCTCAGAAGAGAAGAAGGAGCCCCAGAAGGAGCCTTACCATGCAGGCAAATGTATCGGTTCTGCGTTTTACAGCGCTGGTCGTTCCAGTTAAAGGCACTTGATGCCTGCAGCTCTACACAGTTTCCAAAGCTAGACAGAGAAAGAGAAGGAGTAAGTGACTCTGTATGCTGAGAGGTTTTTTTCTCTGCATCTTATTTTTTGAGTTGCCAATTAAAAAGGTTTACTGAAAGTTTAAGGGGGGGAAAAAACGTTAAAACTTTTTAAAGCCAATTTTCTTTTGTTGGTATTTTTGATGAAATGGTATGAAGCAGAGGAACCATCAGGGGATGCTGTAATTTTTACTACAGTAACACACAAAGCAAACAAACACATATTTCCAAATATGGCCGAATAGATTCAGTTTCAGATATAGAAATGACAGTATTTCATTTGTACATGACTACATGATTAAAACTAGTTATTACTGATATAATAACTATTTTTATAGTTTATTATAAAACTAGTTATTGCTGACAGATATAATAGATAAATAGATAGATAGATAGATAGATAGATAGATAGATAGATAGATAGATAGATAGATAGATAGATACTGTAGAGGAATGGAGTGAGGGAGCGACAGAAAGAGAGAGACATCTAGTGGTCAAGGTGAAGCTTGCAGGTCAGCCAGCATCACTGTCTTTTCTTGGTTAGTCTTTATATAAAAATGCCATTTAGTGGACACAACCTTAGTGGATAATGTCATTTGTCAAGTGCTATTTAAAAGCTAGATTTTATTTTAGAGGTGAAACAACTTAAAGACCAAACTACAGCAATCTCTTGCAATAATCTTCAAGTCATAAATATTGTAGATCTACAGGCAGACACATCTGCAGACAAAAAAAAGCCTGAAGCTCCCACCAAAAAAGTAATTTTCTACCTTTCAGATGATCTGTTTGTTTGCGTGTTTGTTTAGCTCCATTGCATTCGGCCATCTCTGTTTATGATGTACTCTGCAGTAGCTAATGTTTGTTAGTAAATGTGTCTCTTACCCTTGGTTGTCAGGTTGCCCAAAGGCAAAGCTGCTGAATCTAGGGATCTCTCCGGTGTCCCAGCGAAATGAATCTTTCAGAGGCTTATATGTCAAACCTGTGGAGCAAAAACATTGCTGTTTTATCTGTGCAGCATCTCCACAACCTCCACCTGGCAGTACATCTGGTCAAACCGACAGCAGAGTCTGCGACCTAAACTGGTAGTGCTGTCCGCTGTTAGAAAACATTATGATATTTTAACATTTATTTAGATGACCAAGATGAAAGACTTTACCAATCCAGAAGTTTCGCGTCTCAAAGTCAGTGTTGGTGACCTCGTTGCTTGTCTCCAGCTGACTGAGATAAAACGCCAGGATGTCCTGTACCTTCTGATTGTGGATCTGAGCCAGAACACCCCCTCGTTCCTGGTGGTTTAAACAAAAACAAAGGCCATTCTGAAAGCTGAATGAACGTCCTCATATGTAGATTTACATGATGTACATGGCTGTAGAGCTCGTCTCACTCTCTCAGTGGGCAACACACACCTGTCTCTCACCTGACAGTGACTCTTGGCTCCATAGTAGGTGTCAGCTTCTGGGGATACCATGAAGCAATCACCATCTATCATCACATCACAGCTGTGGAAGGGAAACTGCACTTTCTCTGTTGGGACACAAGCCGCCAAAATACGCCGAAAACAAACAATAATGATGACCATCTATCATGGCTCAGGTTCAGTGAACAGACTTAAATATATTGTAATCTTTTAATCCAGCACAGTCGTAAATATGGATGAAATGTAAAGAATTATGTTCAGGGATTAATAAAAGAAACCCAAATCAACTTATGGGAAATCATTTTGTTGCCTATTTAGCCAGAAGATATGAATGGACAGAAATATATTGAGGCAATTCACACTGAGTAATTAAAGGTGTAGAACTGTGCCACTTCTACTTGATATATACTGTAAATCTCACAACCACTAATGGTCTTTGATGCCATCTTTAACAAGTCGATATGCTGGGGCCTTTACCTTTTCATCAAGTCACCAGACTCGACATCCCTTAAGATAAATACAGAATGTAGCAGTAACCAGGTGAATTTCCTCAGTATGTGTGAGCCTGTGTGTGCTTTTGAATTTTAAGCCTCTCTGTGTCTCAGAGTCCAAACTGCTGAGGTGTATGAAAACATAAAGGAGCATAATACTAAAGCACACTGCACTTACCTGCACACTCAGCACCACCGTAGCCAACATCACACAAGCAAGAGCATTCTTCTTCTTTGAAACGACCGTGTACACACTGAACGCTGCACCGCACTGAAAAACAGACACTTGGTACAGTGAAATCTGCCTCTCTACTTTGAATATTAAAATACCAACATAGCGAGAACAGACCAGTTTAATTAGGCCTGTTGCCAGCATGTACTGTATGTGTATGTGTTGACGACTGGTACCCTGGCAGAGGCGTCCGGTGAAGCCAGAGTCACACTTGCACTTGCAGGATGAGATGTTAAGATGGCCGTGCTGACCGCAGCTCATACGACACGGATTCTTTGGAATCTCTGATAACAAACACACACAAACATGCACATTGCAAAATGGACATCTGTGAGCATTTTTACCCAAATCAGCTGTCAACATCATTGTGATCACTGTGATCACTGAAAACACTGAAAACAACACGGAAAATACTTAATGAAACCTACATAGAAAATAACTGGTAGAAACAGTGAACAAAAGATTCCTTAAGCAGAAGTATTACATGTGCTTATTTGCCATGTTTGTGGGACTTCATTTGCATTGGTGACAATCGCTAAACATGACATTGATGGTATATACTGTATATAGATCTATCGGTGCGGAAATAGCCTTGAAGAGCATAATGAACATAACTAGTAATAGGAAGGTAATAGGTAATAGGAAAATTGAAAATTCCATTTTTATCCTTTAAAAATACTATGATAATGACATGCATGTCTGTTTCAAGGTTTTATGTTTAATCCTAGTGGAATGCCTTAATGAAACCCATTCATTTTGATAGCAAAGAGCTCACTAAGTGCTCCCTGAGAAAGATATTATGAATGTCCAATTACAGCAAAATGTGCTTCTATAGCAACCTATAATATATATACTCTACTGTATATACTGCACGTTGTCTTACCACATAATCCACCTACGTGGTCCCACAGTCTAAAGCAGCCAGACATGGAAGAGGTGCAGAGAGAGCAGTACAGCCCCGTCTTATAGGGCATCACCAGTTGACCATTCACCTCCCAGTTACCCCTGCAGCAACACAAATATATGATGCAGAACACACAGACACACAGTCTGACAAGAGCTGGAGTTGTGGCTAAAACCATATTACTGTTTGTAGTGTTTTTAATATATCTACTGAAGACTCCCTGGAAAGCAGTACTGATACAGAGTGCATTATTCTGGTGATATAACGTGGATCATAATACATTAGATAAAGTCGTAACTCTAATAAATAACTCTTGCAACTTTTCATATAAGTATTGTTGTTTTAACAGCATAATGATTTGTCAGCTGGATTGCAGATTGAACTGTCTGTTTGAATTTTGTTTAAAACTGAGTTTAAAACTGAATGTATTAATTTAAAAAGTGTGAATTAAATTACTGATTAAACTATGCTGTTGTCAGATGAATTTAATATTTTCATTTTAGGGGGGTGGGGGGTGTTATTGTTACCCAGGGTAATATGCACAGACAAATAGCTCCCAGAGGTCTCCTTCTCTCAGACACAGCTGGCTGGCGCAGCCCACGTGACTGGAAGTGGCCCACACCAACTATACAACAACAGAAGGTTTAGACACACTACAACAGCACTTTTAAAGGAAAAATATGAATGTATATGAATATGAATATGAAAATATGAATATCTATGAGGTGTCTGTAAAAGTACGACTCCACATTAGCATATGTGCAGTTTGTTTCTCCTTGTGAATACCTGTGTATAGTGTTGACAGGTGGCGTTCTCTCTACATTGCCCACTCAAGTAGAGAAAATCTTTCCCCTCCTCAAACCAAGAGTGAATGATGTCAGAAAAGGAGGTGACACCATAAGCAGAAAGATGTGTGTTCCAGCCAGTGTGACTGAAAGATGGGGAGAGTTGAGGGGAGGGGTCTGTGTCACATCGTGCTGCCCTCTCCTTCGCAAGTGAGGCCAGCTTCTCATTCCACTCCTATAAAGACAGTAATAATATTTAATAACGTCATTTAACATTTTAACAATCACAGTAAAACGTGTAATTTTGTTACACATATGTTAGCCTTCTCTGGCAGTATCTTATATGCACACAGGGGAGGAGTACTGCTAACCAGCTTTATAGTATCTGTGAGATTCAGAAGCTTTCTGTGTCTTTTGATGAAATTGTTTAAAAGCAGTTTGATAAAATCGAAGGTTTTCAACTCTTCCCTTGTAGTTTTCAGTATTGGGGTCCAACAGACTCCAATTCATTTTCTTTTTTGTCAGTCTGTCACAGATTATATCATGTGCAGTTCTGTCAGATTTGACCATTAAATATTTGTGACAGGTCATCTGACAGGTGTCTCATGTCCGTCAGACATGACTTTTTTTTGCAAACGGATACATATGAAGGCATAATGAATAATGAATGATTAATTATGTATTTAAATGAATAATTGATTAGCAATTACAACAATAATTACCAACAGGTAATCTTCATCATCAACTCATGTAATTATCAGAATACGTTATTGGGGACTTGGAGCTGCACCTGTAACCTGAAATGAAGGTCATATTGTACTAAAACTGGATGAAAGAAAAACTCTTTGGCATGAAGGTCACTCCTTAGTGCTTAAGTGATTTTCTTTACCAGCTTAATAATCCTTTTCAGGGATCGGAGCCAGTCATAGAGTACAGCGGGCAACAGGCAGGGAGACACCTTGGGTGAGCTGCCAGTCCATGGCAGGGCCAACAAACACAGACTGACACTCATTGTGTACCTCGTTGGTATAAACACTTCACTAAGTGGCACATTTTCAAAGATTTGCAGGGGCTGATTCAAATAAACAACTTGTTTCCACACAAACTTTCCACAATCACTCTGCCATATTTGGTCCCTTCAGGTACTCGCAATACTAGGAAAGGCAACAACATGTGGAAAGACACGGATTCAAGCTTTGTATGAAAAAATATAATAAATGAATGAAATGAAACAAATGAGTGAAGTTGATTGGTCAGTTTTAAACTCTCTTGGGTAGAACTTTCTGATAAGACACCCTTTATTAAGTGTTTATAATTTGTAAATGATGGTTAATAAATCATTTACTAATGCTTTGTAGATTAGTTATGAGCAGTGTTGGGCAGTAATGCATTACTTAGTAATCCATTACAGTAATGTGATTATTTTTTCAGCATAGTTCTGTTTAGTGAATGCTCCGTTAGGATTGCTACTCAATTTTGTTGTACTCTGTGCAATTACAATAAAGGAATTCTATTCTATAGTGTAAGGGATTACAATTCAGTAATTACAGTTTCTAATCTCAGTAACTCTCTTTTACTGCAACATTTTGTGGCGTCAACTTGTTAACGTCCTGACACTGCTGCAGAATGTGTTTACATGTTGGGTGTTCTTCGCTGGTTTGCAGGTATTCTGGGGCTAACTTAATCAAGCTGTTGATGGTCAGTAAATACCATGGATGTATCTTAAGAAAAGTTAAAGGCACAATGAGTAGGATTTTCCTAAAAAAAACAATGTGTAGACTCAAATACCTCTCAGTCATCACTTATGACTCACTAGAAGTGTGTGGTGGTGTCTGTATCTGCAGAGACCCTGCCCTCTGCCTGGATTTTCTTATTTTTCGGGACGTTTCTGGACATCCACCTTTGGGCAGTGGTGTGTAGCCCCCAGCCAATAACAGTGTGCAGGGTGTGAGGTGCGGGACTCTATAAAAACGTAGTGACCAGATGCCAGATTGTAAGCACGTGGGACCAACAGAAGCATGTGCGCTTTGAGCTGGGGAGGAGGGGCCAACTTTGAATGTTGCGTTTACAAACAGCAACCGATAAATCCTACTCATTATACCTTTAAGTTACTACCTATGAACCCTTTATAAATGGTGCCTTATTAGGAAGTTGTACCCTCTCTTGATAAATTAGACTTTCCTTTAGGTCAAAGAAGCAAAGTTAGATTGTCCACAAGCATTTTCTCAGCTTAAGTTTAGACAATTTCCTGTATTCTAAGAAAATTCAGGGTATCATGTTCGCATTTCCTGCCATATTCTTCAGTCTGTGCAGTCTATTAAAGATGGAACCTCCAAATAATCCAATCTAATGTCTGTCCAACAACTTTTTCTGTATGGTTAGCCAGAGTTTGGAAGATAGACATCAGAGGTATGACACTGATGTGTGGTGTAGAGAGGCTGAGCCCCCTCAAGTTCATCGCTCACACTTCTGTCTGACGTCGGCCAGCCAAAGTCATCAGCTCACACTTTGATGCCACCAGAGGGGGTTTAAGGTCACCGAGCAATATTTCATCTCAGGCATTTCATTTTAAAGCATGTCATGTTGTATCAGCTGTGGGATTTGAATGTCTCATGAAGAAAGATGTGTGTTTATACTCCGTTTTACCTTCTTTGTGGCATCATCCACAACTGCTATATTGATGTATACTGAATTAGATAAATTAATAAAGCTCCATATTTTGCTGTGAAGCTCTGAGGATCTGTTTTATTTTTTCACCCTAACTGCGTTAAAATGAAGCGTTGGAGCTCTCGAAGTTCTGAGAGAGATTAATAAGATACAATCTCACAAACAGAGGTCATGATTTACATGTCAAAAGTAAATACTGAACTTGGATTCCTGTCTCTGAGAGCGATGGTATGACCTCATAATACGTCTTAGCCTCGAGAGCTCAAAGAAAACCCGCAGACAGGGCATTGGGTACGAAAGGGAGGAGCATCATTCATTCCTAAAATATTGGTATTTTATCTCACCCTGAAAGCAAATCCTAAAGGACTATATTATAATCACTTCAACACAATCTCACCACAATGCTTACTGGTTCGTTCCTGTGTGGAAAAAAAAAGCCCTTATTCAGATATTCACAAACACAGCCGAAGCCTTGAGCCTTTTAACGTTTATCAGCAAAGCTCTTTAATATGCCTCTTCAGCTCAGCAAAGCTTCCTCTGAGGGTTTTCACAGGGAAATTACCTGTAATACCAGAGTTGTGAATGCAGAATGATTATCCACATCCTCTTTTTCTCATTACCGCCTTATCAGTTGAGAACAGTTCTCGGAGGCTGAAGAGCAGTCGAAGAAAGGGGCTCAGTCTGTGCGGGTGGCTTTGAGGATGTAATCTATGACAAAGTGACAGTTTGCCCTGGCACAAATCTCATATTAGGCCCAGAGGATACCAAGTGCATTGTGAGGTTCATAATCCACCGTTACCTCTTGGTCATAATCACAAGCAGGGAAGACAGTCGTGCAGATAAGGACTGTACGGCAAGGCAATAGATGGAGTAAGATAGGGAGAGGATTTAGCTGGGGTGTTTTGCAGAAAGTGGGATTAGAAAAACCTGAGTCAAAAATTTATATTAAGAATTGCTGCACATTCAGCAACACCTCACCATGACCTTCTGACTGTTTTTATCGCTCTGTCAAATATATGATTCATTTTGTACGCAGTATTTTAACTCTATGTGTTGATCATTAGTATTAAGACACATTAACACATTAGTTTTAGTTTTATTCTGGTAAAAAAAACAAAAAAACAGACTAGTGTCATTTCATTGTGCGACCCTCACAAGACTAAGCACAGCTAATTGATTTTGGCTCCTTTCAAAGTGTCCACACTATCACTCAGCCTGCAGCAGAGCAGAACAAATGGTGCACTAACACTATTATTTCACACTGTTGAGAGACTATCATCACTACAGAGGAAGACAGCTCAACTAAAAATCTTTTTTTATCCATGCCTTTGTTTTGTGATTTCACTTTTGAAAAATTTGTATTGTTTTAGTACAGTAACTGTGGCAGTTTTGATGGGCTTGTCCTTTAATAACAGTTGCATTTGGTGCTCAAAGAGCACCGTAAGTGTACAGGGACCAAAGCAAATGGTCACACAGTGGGAGAAGTGATGACATTTTGTTGATTAAGCTCTTTGTGTGCAACATTGTGCTTTACCTGTGACTATGCTGCTGCTGTACCTGGTGTAGTTAGATTGAAAAATAAATAAAATAAATAAAATAAAATAAAAACAGAGCTCTGAACCAAGCTTCTGGACTGTCGTTCTCACTGTTGGCGCTGCAAGCCTCTCAGAACTGTTGGCTCACATCCACATCAACACATCCTCATACATGTCTGATCATTACAGACACCATCATCATCATCATCATTTAGGATATTCTCCGGGTTTGTTTTTACACCGGCAGCTGCAAGCTTGTCTGAACTCAAGAGCAAAGTTGGTTAAGTTTGCAACACGTGGCCAAATATCTTCCAGTGATGGAGAGAGAGAGAGTCTACAGTACAGCGCAGCAACTCTTTACAAGAGACAAATGCGTGCTGCAGAGAAAGACTACACTTTGGTGTGCGGACAGTGTACCACCTCGTTTTTTTAACAAGAGTGCAGACTGCCTTAACCTCACATTTAGACGACAGCATTCATACCATTCAAACACACACAGAAGAAACAGACAATAGATGCCACAAACCATTTTTTGCATGTTAGCTGCCATGGGTTTGACCCGGCTGCGCAGTCTATTGTGCTGGGCAACAATCTGCGAGTGCTCCTTCACCCCGAGCCCTGGAAGAAAACAGACACAGCGTTCATTTACTATACCTCTGCTGCCGTCGCTATGGCAACCCAAATGCAAATGTGTTGACGGGATGTTTGAGTGTGTGTCTGTGTGTGTGTGTGTGTGTGTGTAAGGTTGAAGTATGGGTTAATACAGTCTGTCACAGTTTCACTCACAATTCAGCTCGAGGGTCAGTTAGGTTAAACACACAAAACTCAAAACAATATTTTTACACTTTTTAGTCTACTGAGTGAACAAGCATCCCCTAAAACAGATTTAAAATGCCCTAATCATCTGTTAATGTACAAACACACATGCCATTATACAAACTCAGGGTGCTTTAGGCCAATTCACTAAATTCCCCATTAATAATTACCTGGTAAGTAAAAAGTTTCTAACCATTAATCCCCCCATTTAGCATTTATAAGCCCTATATAAACATGCTGGTATAAATAGATAATGAATAACAATAGAACATAGTTGTAATCATATAAAACATGTCTTCATAGAAGAAGTTATAATTGTTGAAGATACTGTACATTAATAAACACTCAAATGTCCTTATATCTGCTTATAACTACATTGTAATGTGTTGTAAACTATTTATTACAGGTTTATAGGCCTACATTTACTGCCAATAGATAAAGGGGTTAAAGTTTACTTTGCAATCTTGGGAGCCATGCCAAAAAAACTTTAATTGAGCTTGAATACCATTTCCGACCAGACTTTGGTCTGTCATGCATCACATTCACTTATTCTACTCCTTAAAGTTACTTATTATATCTGAGGACATTTCACCCAAAAAGTTAAAGAGGAGGGATTCAGCGTCCCCAGTGATGGGTTAATAATTTGGCCATGTGTTTGGCAAAGTACCATCAAAATGGTAATTTGTTAAGCTGATGCCAAACTTGTGTAGCACAGCAGGCAGTGGCAGAAAAGTTGGGCTGTTGGTGCTTTGCCAGACGGATTTGGACAGCAAAGAAAGCCCACTTGAGTCTGCAGCCTGAAGGACTGTTGCCACCTGACTGCAAACATATGGGATAAAAACTTCCACTTAGAAAATCATATTCTCTTAGACTTACTTGCTATAACTTAATAACTTAATTTACATCAAGAAGAAATGTCTAAGTTCTATTTAGCAGTCAAAATGTGAGTACTGCCCCTCGTGGACACCTGACTCGTGCACAAGTGTGTTTACCGGTGGTGGTGGACTTCTGGAGGTGGTCCGGTGTGGCTCTGATAATCCGGTTCGCGCAGATAAACGGAGGCAGCAGAGATAAAACGACAAACAGATCCAAACACCGGTACGCTGTTACAGACCCCATTGTGGACTCCTGAAGTGTCTCCAACAACGGCGGCCTCTCGCTCTCAGTCCTCCTGCCTCCCTGCTCCTCTCCGCCCTCTTTTCACTCCATCAGCTTTCAGCCCGGGCTGCCCCACAGAGCACATGTCTCTATTCAAACAGAGCTCACTAGTCGTACAAGGACCGGAGACTTAGAGTGTCGTTAACCTTTTGTTATTTTATTAAATAACTGGGTTATTCCTGCAATCCTTCTTTTCTGGAGAGCAGTCCATGTTGAAAGACGCATTTGCCATCTGTTGCCTTTGTATTAGCGCAAAGTTATTCTTGCACGTTTTGCAGCGCAGGTTGGTGCAAACATGCAAGAGGAACAACAGGTTCTCATCATCCATGAAGGATAGAAAGTTCAGATTGAGCTCTCTTTCTAAATTAATCATAAGGAAAGTTTCAGGTTTAAATCTTTCCAAGACAAAATATGTTCAATACTGTACAGTTACTGTTTTGTTAAACAACTAGAACAAAAACAACAAAAACAACTATGTGACTGAAACTTTCTCTTTTCACTATATTATACTTTTCTTTGTGAATACCAGAACCTTGGAAATAGATTTAAATGTTTCATATTTTTTTCTAATGTAATTACTTGATTTATAGCTCAGACATCACAGCAGATGGTGGTGGAAGTATTGAGATCCTTTACCTAAAGTAACTACTCTGTAAATATGCTACATTATCAGTTAAAGTCTTGAATTCAACTAAAAGTATACAGTATGTGTCTCCTTTTCATAAATATTATGTTGCTGTATTATTATCACTGATTCACTGACACATAAAGAGCTTTTTAATGTTGTAATTGGTCGAGTTTTGACTGTTGGGTGCTTTAATCTATGACGACACATCTATAAACTGATCGTGTGACTTGTGTGTAAAATCATGATCTGCAAAGTAAAATAAATGTAGTGGAGTAAAAGTGTTAATGTGTTACTGGTGCCAGTCAGTCACTGAGGACAAAAACATCATGCTTAATCATCTCTATCATCATTTCCTGATCTAAATGACGAACAGAGGTTTCCTCCTGCATGGTTGAGTGTTCATCACTGTTAAATGGGAAGTTTGTTTTGAGAGACTGGTGTCCATCATTCAGATGAGTCACTACAGATGAAGCTTTCCTCCTGAGCTACGGACAGGCTGAGGTGCAGGAGCTCATTTTTTTTTATTTTTAAGCAAAATGTGTTTGT
Source organism: Oplegnathus fasciatus (assembly GCA_003416845.1). Lineage (NCBI taxonomy): Eukaryota > Metazoa > Chordata > Actinopteri > Centrarchiformes > Oplegnathidae > Oplegnathus > Oplegnathus fasciatus. The sequence goes on from NTHP01000039.1 coordinate 950,788, forward strand.
GATATTTTTCCAGATATTACAGTGTAGCAGAACATTAGGTGGCAGAACTTTAAGTGGTACAAAATGACCAGATATGTCTGAGTGTGGAAAGGTACAGGATGGAGCTGTCTGGGTGTCTGTTTAGACATGGTGACAATGTTTTTTTATGGACCCAGTGTGGGAAGCATGAATCATGATTCGCACATTATGGTGTGATTCAGTGTCTGGAGATGACTGCAGCACAACACAATAGACTCCCACTCATTTCTCTCCCCTGTGGGCTGAATGTATTTTGCACTGAGGATTCAGTCCCCGGGCTGCCCGGTTATTTCTTATCTCTTCGAATTTGCTGCATCAGTAAAGGACTGTCTGACCCTGCTGAGCCAAACGACAGCTGCGAACACAGTCTGTTCTGGGCTCAGTCAGACGCGGCCACCCACTAAGATGATTTCTCAGGTACATCCAACAACCAAAGGGACCACTGTAAGCTCCTTCCTGCTTGAGCTCAAAGCGGTACTCAAGAGCCTGAGCCTCCTCATTAGTCTTTGAACTGCAGTGGTGTCGGCTGCACACGCTGAGGACAAAAGTCCATCTACACAATAAACGTTCTCTTCAGCAGTGCAGTTCGGTTGCAAACCCATACTGAGACACACTCACATCTTTACCATGTAATTTAAATGATCAGGTTTTCCACAAAGACAGTTTGGTCTGTAGAATCAATGCAGCTTTACTTCCTTCATAAGCAGTGGCGGACTCATGCTGTCTGAGGGCCAGGGGCCAGCTGCATGTGGTGGGGCACCAGTGTGCAGAAAGTCATGATGCATTTATGGTGAAACAGCTCCAATCCCTGGTTAAGATTCAAATTGTTTTATTATGTAACTACTACACCTCTGTAATAAAAATACACAGGGAACTATTAACCATGCAATTATTAGATAACCATTTAGAGGCACGTAGAGGCCAGCTCATTTTCTGGCATGTAGGGCAGCCTAGAGGGCACTGCATTACGTTTTCTCCACTGGAAGGGCACCTTAGAGGGCACTCTATCACGTTTTATCTACCATAGGGGTATCCAAGAGGGCACTTTTGCAGCCCCAGCCTGCCTCCCTGAGTCCGACAGTGTCCACAGCCAACAGTAGAAAAGAAGATGCTGATGGTGCAGACATCTGGCAGAGTGAAACTTGCAAGGTAATGTGAAAGCCATATGATATTTATTTTGCTGGCATTGTCAGCCAGGACAGATGCATCCTCACTACCTGATAAACATTTCTCAATAACAACTTCACAAAACTGTCTCACACAACCATACAGTTTCATTGTTTTACCATATTCCACCATATGTGGAACTGTCAGTACATATGTTATACAGTATGTACTGACAGTTGCTGTTATCACCATTGTTATCAGCCTGCAGTAATAATGTATAAAGGGAAAATAAATATTTACTACCTTCTTCATCCATCTTGTTGTATGCTGCCCAGAGCCCATTGTCATGAAATAGCAATGTCAGGTATGGCCCTTTGTTTGTGACCTGAGAAAAATGTGTGTTTTGTTCAGTCCAACTAATATACTGTCCAGGTGCATGTATGAATATATTCCTGTAGAGGGCACAGCTTCTCTGTAGCTTCTCTCCATCACTGGCAATGAACATTGTGTCCATCACTGGTAGCAAATGCAGCTTTCTGATTTCAACTGGAGCTGACAGATCCTCAACAGATGAGTTAGATGAGTGGATGTAGAATAAAGGTTAAAATATATATTTTAAACTTTTTCTAAATCGAAATATAACTGATAATATTGGCTCTGTTTACTTTTGTTTTTACATACAGTATATTATTGCTGTAAACCAGTGATAGCAGGTTCTTATCATGTGTTTTGAAGTTTTGTGGTAGTACACTTTTGTTTGCATCTTGCAAAGCACACAAAGTGGTCAAAGTGCTACATTCCTGTGTCCTTCAGAATGATCATCATCTCATATTTCTGGACGGATCGTACATGATGCGGATCTTTTCGGTTCAGTTTTCTTCCACTTCAAGATATAAACTAAGCTGCTTCGACCAGAGAGGAAGTGCACTCCAAATTAAGTAAAAGGGATAATAATGTGGTCACATTTTCTCAAAGTCTCCTTCCCTGATTGGCTGCTGAGGAGTAAACCCAACATTCCCCAGCAGTTTGCTGCAGCAGCTTTTCCACTGCCAACTGTGGTCAGTCTCTCACCTGGACTCCCTGCACACACTGAGAGTTCACACTGCCTGCAACTTGTGACACATTTGAGGACCGATCATCGACCGGATTGGGATCAGTGGAAACATGCTTGCGTCAACCGCGATTATCACCACCTTGCTGTGTTTCTGTTTGTTTCATTCTACTTTTGGACAGGTGAGTCAATGCAATGTGAGCTAATCAATGAATCAGTTGGGTGCCTTAGTTTATATGACATCATTTTAGTTAAATAAGTTGAAAGCCTTGACATATGCTCACAAAGACAGTTCTATTCTATCTATCAAGTCGATTAATTCATTACAATATGCCTCTTAATAACTACCATGCATGGCTTGAAAGGCTCAAATCCAAGTAACCTCTCTCCTCTTAAGTGCACAATAGGTCCTACTGTGAATGTCCTTGCTTGGCGTAACACAGAACATTTTTTTTGACCGAGCAAACCTTGAGTCACCTTCACGTTGCATGCTAGCTTCAGGAACAAGACCCCAGAGGCTCCAGTGAATGAATGCACTCAAAATATCCACGCTGCGCTTCACTGCGATCCTCCTAAATGTTTCCAAAAAGCTGCATCAGTCTGTGAATGACTCTCTTTAGGCCTTTGCATGCATGTCTGTGTCTTTGCATGTGTATTTCAGAGAGATGGTCGGCATTTTTATGTGAGTGGGATGGTTTAGGTCTTTTATACTGTATGTGTGTATGTGTATGCTGTTTAAAGCTGCTTTTCAGTGTCGTTACACGTGAAATAATTTGACAAATATAGTTAGACTTAGTAGAACTGTACTGTAATCTTGAGCTCCAGCATTGCATGCTTCCTACACACTATCACCCAGTTAACATGAAGCCATGAGAAATGTTGCTTAGCACAGGCAGAAAGAGGCCTTTGACAGCTACACTATAAACACCAGCTACCCCCAACCGACTGAAGTCTCTCCAAACCCCAGTTCTGTCCAAATCAGAAAGGTGTTTTCAACAAATATTGACTCTTCTTACATAACTCTGGCTGGGCGAAAACACTAATTGGTTGTCTGAAAACATGCATGAGAGGACAGGGCAGAAGGTGTAGAATGACACTGTTGAATGGATAGAAAATAAGTCAGTGCCACTCCCTCGCGCCTCCAACCAATAGAAAGGGAGGTTGAAACCCAGGTGGTGTTTATGCTGAGGGCGTTCATAACCGACTGGCTGACCCCGAACACTAAATCCACCACATCATAAAGAGTAAGTGATCAGAGCTAAATAGCTTTTGCTGATTTCATCCCCTCTCCTAAACACACATGAGAGTTACATAACTTTATGTGATGAAGATTTGAAACCTCCGCACAGGGTCACACCTAAAAACCACATAACAAGAATAGTAACTGGTTACTTTCAGAGAGAGTTCCTGTGTTTATGACTGAGTTACAGTATTGAGCTTTGAGAGGGGGAGGTTCCTGCTCGCACATACTTACAGTAGCCAAACATACTCTGATCCTACTGCATTTACTCCCTCACATAACAGCCCAGCCTCTGTGCTGCACAGGTCTACAAGCGCACTCCTTCAGCAGACTTTCATTTGTTTACGTGCAGTAGAACTACACTGGACTCTGTTTTTTCAAGTTTTTGATTACAACCGTGATTTTATTTCATACTGTACCTTTAATTAAACCATCTACTCGCGTAATTCAGTAATAAAGCAACAGATTTACTTCGGCAGAGAAACCTCAGGTATCCCTCCCAGTAAAAATCAAAAGTATGTACACAGAAAAACATGCAGGTGTAATTTATCTAGTGTCTGGAAACTGACATTTTAATCAACAGACAGAACTGTAGAAGTGCAACATAATGATTGAGAGCAATGAAAAGGTATGGTGTGGTTACCATAGAAACGTTTTTGTTGGCACAAGTACATTTTCTGGCCCAGACACTACTAAAGAAATAAAGATCTTTTTGCTTGCAAAAATCTTTAGCATCGTTTTGAGTCTTGTGAATGAATGGAAATGTTGGAATGAATGGAAAGTTAGTTCTCTGGCTAATACATCAATGACATCACTGGCTTGTGGTCCTGTGGTCTCTTTTTCATGTTGACAAATATTTATTTTTAACTCACCTGAGCCAGAGGAGTAGCTTTTCTGCATTCATGAATTCAGCAAAACAACGTTCCTTTTTAAGGAGACTCGTACAAAGTTTTAACAGACAATCTGTAGCTTTCATGATCCAAATAGCAACATTTTGTTTAGTGCAATATATTCTTAAATGTGCTCCTAGGGCTTCCATGAATGTACATTCAATGAAAATACTTACAACTATGTGGCTACACTTTTATATGCAACATTGCAGCAAAGAATAAAAATTGTATATTGTGAGCTGTGAACCAGTTGTTGTGAAATATTAAATCAACACTCTCTGTTTTGTTCCAGGACTGTCCGAGCAGACAGGAAATACAGGGCTCTCTGAAGCAGGTCCAGAAGCTTCTCTCAGCCCATGAAGCCTCGTACTTGCAGAGTCTTCGCAACCTGAAGAAGAAAATAAATCTGTTGCAGAGCAACGCGGGGAAGCAGACCACAAGAGCCATCAACGGTGAGCAAAACCCTCAGAAAGATTGATTTATTCAAATGTTAGAAATATTGAAATATTGAATTTTTTTTTTTTTACATTCTACTTTTGAACCAGGTACCTGCCCAAAACTGGATGCACCCATCAATGGGAGGAAACTTGGCAAGTCACACAGCGTGGGCCATGAGGTTCACTTTCTGTGCGACCCTGGTTATGAACTTGTGGGATCAGAGAGCAGGGTTTGTCAGGAAAGCCTGACCTGGAGCGGCCAGCAGACCACCTGCCGAGGTGAGAGCCCAGCGCTGATCTTCTACTGCCTGGCCTCACTGTGATGGTCACTTTCTCCACTGCCTCCTCTTCATCCTCTTCCCACCAGTGTCTCTCCTCTTCTTCAGCCTGAAAATCACTCATGCTGTTATCTAACCCACTGATCACTTTTTACAGTCTTGTCATCGTCCTCTTTGTGACCTTCCCCTCTCCCGCTCTCTATTGCCATTCCTCTTTTTGTGCATTATGCATGTCACCAACGTTTTTCCATGTAGAGATACATTTCATATGTGACCCATGATCATATTTCCTCTTTATGTACTTTGGTCATTGTCCAGAGAGCTTATTGAATGCTGTGACATGCGATATTCCAACCTCTATGTCCTCTGACAGCTCGCTGACTTTAAGATAACAGCTCAAAGGCCATTTGATCAAGTCAGGGCTTCCCCTACACATTAACTCATCCACTCCATTTGTTCCTTATTCCCTCTCTAACATGCATATGCCATGATGTCACGTTCTTTTATCTTTAAGGAAGATATTTGGTTGCACATGTCCTTGTATCTCCGGGTTCAAATGTAGAACTTGTATAACTTTCCTTTCTGTCTTTTCCCCCAGACATCAATGAGTGTGCGTCCTCTCCGTGCCTGAATGGTGGAACATGTGTGGACGAAGTGAACCAGTTCTCTTGTGTCTGTGCCAAAGGCTGGTCTGGAGCCACCTGTCAGAGCCCCGTGCCAACATGTAGGTATTATACACCACATACTCAGACCACACACACATGTTGGAGATGTAGTTCTACATGTTTACTGTTATAACAAGTAGCACTTCAGATATATGAGATTTGGGTCTTGGGTTGCACCAAATGTTTAGTTACCTTAATATTAGCACCTACACAAATAAGTATTCAAGACAACACTTTACTGCAGAGCACATTTTTATAGGCTAGTGTCCAAATCCTCCCAGTCTGCTAAAGGAGATTACGTTGGCCAGTGGTTTCGCTTGCCAATACAAGTCAGTGCTACATACCACAAAGTGGGTTTTATTGAATTCCAGCCTGAAGTCCAAGATGATGCTGGTTGAGTGGCAGCGGTCGGCCCTCTGATGTTGATGGTGGACTTAATACACAAACAGAGACTCTGGAGTCTCTCTGGAGCCCAGTTTGTTTTGTTTTTCTCTGTTTATTTTATATTTCCACCCTAACATACAGTTTGTTGTTTATATAATATATAAACAACATAATAATAATACTAATAATATATCAGCTGAGAGTCATTTTTTACAAAAACACATAATATCCACCGGTTTTCTGTACTGCTTATCCTTAGAGGGTCGTGGGGGTGCTGGAGCCGATCCCAGCTGGCATTGGGCGAGAGGCGGGGTACACCCTGGACAGTCAATCACAGGGCTGACATTTAGAGACAGACAACCACTCACACTCACATTCACACCCACGGGCAATTTAGGGTCACCAAAAACGCATAATATATCCAAACATTTTTGATAAGAATCCCTTAAATCAGTTTTGTAAAGAATTTTGACAATGATGTGTACAGAGTATTTGACAGTTGAAAAATAAACTTGTCAGTGCTTTTTGGTGGACACTATGTAATGGATGAATGAATGTTTCTTGTTGCTTATCAGCTTATGTTTATTAGTCTAGTTCTAGTGGAGACAAACCACTAGTGATGCCAACATGTTCACATGGTGAGTTTGACTTTCAAAAAAATGTGTGTACAATATCATTGTCCCAAGCCCTGACAAAATATTTAGAAACAGCCCACATGTTAAAAACCCAACTGAATTACATGAATCATAAGCATACTGTTGCTTTTTCATGACATAATGTTGAATTTACACATGGACAGTATCGGCACATAAAGCTCACAATACTTTATTAGTCCAACTTCTCTGCCCTATCAAAGTCAGAGCTTTATGCTGAGCCGCCACTGATAAAGTCCAGTCACTCTCCTCAGTGGAGATAAAGAGCTACTGCACTGAAAATATTACAGCAGGGACTGAAAATACAGTCTACAACTGCTTACTTTTCCTCGTCCCTGTCTTCCTCATTCAGTCTTTGTCACCATGACAAACACCTCTGCCGCCACCTCCCCAGCCACCGCCGCTGCTGCTACCTTGCCAGCTGCCACCACGGGGCCCTTTGTTCGTCCATCACGCTGCACTATAATGCAGGGGACCACCCACTGCACCTGCGAGCCAGGATACACCATCTCTGGCAGGGACAGCAATATTTGCACTGGTACGACTGATACCTGCCCTTTAACTGACACAGATATACACATTTATGTTTCTGTGTATGATGTTAACTGTGTGTGTGTGTGTGTGTGTGTGTGTGTGTGTGTTGTTCGCTTCAGATATAGATGAATGTGAGCTGTTCCATAATGGCCAGGCTGGGAGACTGTGTTTACATGCTTGTGTCAACACCCCTGGAGGCTACCGCTGTTCCTGTCCTGTCGGATACAACATGACCCGCGATGGACGCAGCTGTAAAGGTGCACTCGCGTTTTTCCTTTCCTGTGTTTTGTTTTGCTATCACTTTTCATTTTCATTTAAAAAAAGATCCGTACTCAACATTACATGAAGTATTGCCCAAGATAGTTTCTGTACAACCAAATGTTGCCGATAAAACTCAAAACAACAACACATCCACACCACAGCACAACAGTTAACACCTATGGTCTGGTGTCCCATTTTTATATATAACATGCATGCTATATACTGTAGAATAGAAAGCCTATTTTGTTAAGGACCAAAGCCACAGACACCAGCCATATGCATTAAATTACTTTATTCTGGGAGTTCATAAATTTGAGAAACTTTGAAGTGAAAGTTTCATCAAAAATGGCTCCAGTTCACAAAGAAATTAGAATTTAATTCTTGTACAGTATGAATGATATCCCATTACTTTTCTGTTTGAATAAATGCCTTACTCTGTTGATGCTTCCTCACAGACATTGATGAGTGTGCCACCAGACAAAATAACTGCACAAAGGACCAGATGTGCATTAATACGTATGGTGGTTTCCAGTGTGTCCGTGTGGATTGCCCCAAAATCCCTAATGCTACATATGTCAAGACGTCGCCTATGTGAGCATTATCCCTAATCGTTTCTTTATGTCCAAGTTCACTCCCCATTGTACAAATATTTTGTGATTTTTCATTTGAGATACACAGTAACAAGTAGATATGGGGATGAAGTCTTAGACCAAATAAAACTTGTTACTTGACAGTTTGATTCCATAGATTGGACACCACTTCTCAGCTACATCTTCTTCAGTTTTCACTTCTTTTTCCAGGCGTTGTGAACGTAACCCCTGTCCTGTGGACAACAAGGCATGTTCTCAGACCCCAAACTCCTTCTCCTACCATTACCTGGCAGTGGTGTCCAACCTGACAGCTCCTCGCGTCATGTTCAGGGTCTCAGCATTACGTCCAATGGGTGACACGCTTCGCTTCTCCCTGCTGGGGGGGAAGCAAGCCCGGCGCCACTTCACAGTCCAGCGTTCAGACCGTGTGACAGGTCAGCTGATGCTAGTGAGCCCCGTGCAGGGCCCTGCCACGCTGGAGGCAGAAGTGGAGATGAGCGAGCTGGAGAAACGAGTCCAGCTGGGGAGGTACATCACCAAAGTCACCATGTTTGTTTCCCAGTATGAGTTCTAGACAGTGAGGCATGAAAGTGGAAACGCACTTAGAGCACAAAGGCCAAACAAAAGCCTGGTTTCGATTTAGCTAAGGACTCTATATTTGGTCATGGATGTGTGATAATGTGATGTATCATGGTGACCGTCTTCAAAGTCAAGTCACCTGTACTGTTGCTCAAGGAGTTGCTGCAGCAAGGTCTCAAAACTGTAGTAAAGTAAGCATGAAGCAGCATATTGACTCTCAAGTGATGGATGGATGAACACCTGTCTTGCACAGCTGTGTGCAATAAATGTTTTAGAATATGGGTTCTTGAGGGGCATTGGTATAAGCTATAGAAATGCAAATTGAGTGATGTTTGGGTTGATTTAACTGTAAGAACAAGTATTTTGTATGGACTAGCTGAAACATATTTATTGCAAAAAAATATATAGAAAAGGTGAATGGCATGATGCAGCAAACAGTAAAACAGCATTCAACTAGAGGAATCAGTAAATACGGTCCACCCTGAAAGAAAGTGCTATTTTTGTAAATGATAGTCCTGCCATGCTATGTTATGTATACTGGACATGTAATCATGACTTGTGAAGATTTTGAAGATTTTCTAATTCTCTTTACTATCATGTTTTATTTATATTCTGGTTTCAGTACAACTGTAATATTCTTTCCTCCAAAACAAACATTAAAACATTGTGTGAACCCTAAAAAGTTCAGTCTTTTATTTGTAAATGCATAAAATATGTTTTAAAAAATAGTTTGCTACATTTTGAATGTTTGAATTTACGGCACTCTCTACCTTAGTCTATATATATAAGCAGTGATATATGTGAGCAGTGGTTGTTTGGAAAACACTTCAGTTCCCGCAGTACAGAGCAGTGCTGTTCAGCAGACACACAGCCAAAGACAGGCTGCTCAAAGAGCCACTGTGTTCTTACAGTGCATGAATAACTTTAACTTTTAAATTTGCAAAACAAGCACACACACGAGTCACATTCGCCCTGCAGGTAATGTATGTGTGATCATTTTCCTTTCATGCGGAGGTGTATATTTGGAAGAAAATGTGGCATTTTAGAGAAGCGTGATGAAATGTGTCACCTCTGTGCTGCACCGGCCATCTATCTACTGCTTGGCATTACGCAACTTTCTGCAAAAAGAAACCAAACAAAAGTGCATCTGTGGATAGTGAGGCAAAGTGTAGGCTCACTGGAGACAAACAGGATGTCTTTAGTTGCAGAGGGAGCTCCGCTATGTGGCCGAGACTCGACGATGACACCACTGAGGGGGCGGGGGAGCTTTAGCCACGGGATCCTAAAATGAGATTGCACGCTGAGTGAAGAAAAAAGATGCAGAGAGATAGGGAGGCAGACAGAGGGTGATGGCTGAATAGAGAGGGCTGAATAGAAGACAATTCACGCCAGCCAGTCAGTCACTGGCTGAGGGGTGCAGGCTGAATTAAAAACTGCTGTCTTTATTACCACCACAGAATAGACCTCTCACTGTTCTTCGCTGCCTCTTTTGCCTTAATGGAAGAATAAGCAATGGGAGAGGTGAATGGGAGGCCGTCCTTCAGGGAGAGGTTATGATTCAGTACCAAAAGTTCAAGCAGACTCCTTTTTCTACTCCTGTCCCCCCATAGCTCTCATCCCAGAACCCAAATAAAACCCTCCTCTACTCATCTACAGTTCATCCTTTCTGTGTTTAACTTCTGCGTTGCTTGTTGCGAAGGTCCAGCCTGGTGCACAACTGCCACTCACACAAATACATATATATATACATATATACAAACTGGGCTGTGAGAAAGTCTGTCTGTGAGGGCGCCTGGTCTGAAATCTGGTGTTTAGACTGTGCTGTTTCACTTTTCACCTCTCACTGTCCTCTCGTTTCCTCCCCACCTCTGCCTTATCATATTACATCCACCTTCTCATCCTTCTATTCCCACTCCTCCATCTCCTCCACCCTCTCTCGACAGCTCTCTCCAATGCGGCTGAGTCAGACCGTACAGATAAAAACCCCTCCTAATGAGTGCTGGCAGTGTGTACTGGACTGAAATCAATATCCTGATCTCAGTCTGGTTGTGAGGTATGGTCATAAGAAACCAGCACACTCTCTTTGACAGCGGGCTGGGTTATCACTGGTACTTACTTTTGAAAGGAAATACCTCGGTCTCGTCTGAAGTTTAATGGAACAAAGGAGAGTGTGACTGGGTCTGCTGAGGCTCCAGAGAGTTCAGGCAGAACTCTGCAGTCAGTTTGGCTCAGGGCCATTCAGTGTGGGCATGCAGGTGAGGGAGGGAGGGAGAGGGGATAACAGGCATGCAAGTTGTGCCCACAGTTGTTGTGGTCAGGGAAGCTAAACCTCCCTCTGCTGCAGGTCAGTACATTACTTCCTTTTCTAATCCTAAATCAAACACCTGATCTGCTAATGTTTTCTTTTTCTCTCCACTCTGTTTCAGCTCTCTCTTCCATGCATACTCAATTATTGTCCAGTCAAATATCAATAAGTACATGTATTGTTGTGTTTATGTCTTAAATCATTGCAAAAGAAAACTTGTGTATGTTCATGTGCATTTTCAAACCACAGTGTTACACTGCCCCCTGCTGCTCCCAGAGGAGACATGCTGCACACTGAAGTTGAACCCAAACATTGTTGTTTCCCCCTACAGCTGCATTTACCTTCAAACTGATTTGTTGGTTTCATCACTTTGGAGTGTGTTGTCTCACTCTGTAACATGCACAGTGGAAAAAGACCAAAGTAGAGTTTGCAATTTATGGCAAGACTCAGACTTTTCGTTCAGACTTTTATTTCTGAAGTTGCAGTCATCCTCAGGTGGGTTTGTTAAGCACAAACTGATACACTTATATTTGTTTTATGTGGTTTTGGCAAAAAAAATGCTGCTGGATATATTGAGTATATGGAATGTACAATGTGATCATGTGAATCTGAAAAACCTCACAAATGCTCTTTCAGAAATGCTCTTTCAGTTCAGAGTACACGTTTTTCACTGAAAATGATCCTTATGTCATGTCGTGTATAAATTCTGCGCTCTACACATCACACCACAAGCAATGTGAGTTTTCAGTGCTGTGATGTGTTTGATAAAATTAGGTACAAACGTAATTTCCTGCTATAATTTCACTTTGTTTTGTTTTGAACCAAAATATGGAGCTTAAAGTTGTAATCTCTAAGATTTTCATTTCATTGTCTTTCGCGGCACCTATGGCGGTAATCGGTAATTGCAGGTGTGTTTTTGGACCTCACTTCAGTTTCAGTAGTCATTGACCTTTTCTTTGTTTGTTCGGCCATAGTAACCGTTTACTCACAA
>NTHP01000039.1:967693-1013857 GCA_003416845.1 Oplegnathus fasciatus
GTTGTGGACAAAACAAGACATTTGAGGACGTCACCTTGGGCTTTGGGAAACAGTGATCAACATTTGTCACCATTTTCAGACATTTTATGGACCAAACAACTAATCGATTAATCGAGAAAATGATCAACAGATTAATCGATAATGAAAATAATCGTTATTTTACACATAAACTCTTCACTGATACCTATATGGAAGGGATCCTGTATTATACAGGTGCCTAATAGGAAAGCTGTATGTATGGATGGATGATTTGAGACCTCAGGGCCTGATATCTGTGGCAAGTTTCAGGACAGCTCAGAGCACAAGATGCCAAATCTACTCCAATTTCAAAAGTATTAGTGGCTACTCTATTAAAATATTATATTGGTTTTGTTTCATAAGTTATTAAATATTCCCACAGCACATTTATAATGCGACAAATAATTGTCAGTATTATGTTACAGCTGCAGCTGTAAGTCCCTGGGTTGAACCTCTCAGCCATGATGCTTTCCACAGACCACACCCAAAATTCAGCCCAAACTTTCGGGCTCCTCCCCTTGGCTGCCCCTCAACTTCCATTCTCCAAAAACACTCCGGTGTTATCCTGAATCCTTGGTGTAACTTCAGCCGCTTTAAAGTAAGTTGTGTCAGCTAGTTAGTGCGTACGAGAGCTTTCCCAGTCAACACATTTGTTGTTTAAAGTTATCCATTTCTCACGGGAGTCTGGTGTAGCTCTGCTGGATAACGACATCCAGCCTCATCCTCATGTTTTGATGTAGTTGTTCGGACTCCTGGCTAAGTGGCTAACTTTAGCTTAGCTGAAGTTATCCGGGAAACAGGCGAACAAACCAGCCCGTGAAACCTGGGAAGCTTCTTGTTTTAGAGGATTTAGGAGGGGAAAGCGTGTTTTTCTGGTGGATAACCGCACAAAACGCGTTTATTGTGTTAAACTGAGGTAACGGTGGCTAAGTTAAGTTAGCTAACGTCACCTTGCTAACATGGTCAGAATAAGTTTAAAGTAACTCTACGTGTGTTTTAAAACGCTATAACGTTATACAGCGATTATGTTATTACTCTTTTTTACGTGAACCTGGGTGGTCAAAGTTCACCAGCTTTCTTAAAAATTAAGGATAGCAGCAACTTTACGAGTTTGATCCATGTTTTCTCCCGTTACTGCATAAAGTGATCCTACATCCAGTCAACTTAAACTTTCGTGTAACTAAGAGGACCAAAGGCTTTGTTTAAGATAAAGTAACGTAAAGCAGGAGACAGGTCGACTAAACTATACGAAACACATTTGCCAAGCTCATCCTTGAAATTAGACATAATCATTGAAGCCTTTTTGTTGTAAAGTTTAAATTGAAAGTGTGTTTATATTTGCATTGTTCTCACCTTTGTGAGATGATGCAGTGCCACCTGTGTAAATAGTCTCAAAGATAAAATGCATGTGTTATTTGTCAGTTCTTTTCACTGAAAGGTGTTTAATATAAAGCAGCTCCAGGATGTGTTGAGTTTGCATCAACAGTGTATTAACATAATAAACACTCACACATTTCTGACAGCTGTTTTCTGCTCTTCCTCTTCTTCAGCAGCACTGTCCACATGCTTTGGGCTCAGGTGTTTACTAAGTTGTCAGGAAAAAGAAGAAACACACAGGCAACTTGGTTTAGGTGTAAATATGCATGTCAAAAAAGTCTTATAAAGTATAAACTGGTTCAACTGAGGGAGACGAGGGGAAGCATTATATATTATAGCTCAAGGCAGGACGATATAAATTTGTCATTTGTCTGAGATTTTGCCATACCATTTACAGAGGTTATAGATTACAGATATAGATAGAGATTATCTTTGTTTGTAATAGGCCATTGTTGGCATGGTTGCAGATCAATGAGCAGACTGCGCTTTATGGCAGTATTGTTTGTTTGTTTTTTTACATCAATGTGATGAAGCACTTTGATTTGTCAGATGTTTATTTGATTGATTAGCCAATATCAGACATTACTTTCTGGTTATTTTATCTATTAACAGTTTCTCAGTTGACTTTCCAGAATAGTTACTACATAACAAATATACTGTGTATTGATATTGCATTATTAAAGTATATATTTATCCACATCACCCTGTCCTGCTGTAGCTTAAAGTGATTGCTGTTTGTACAAAAAAAGTGTGTGTTTGAGCTGCTTGGTTGCTTCAGCGCATTATCATGTAATCGATCACATTCTCGCTCATAGCCACATTAGATCCTTCAGCCATGAGATGTTGAAAAAACCTTTGCTGACAGGTAATTTCTGTCCCCTCAAGTGGCCCAAAGATGATCCATACATAGCAGAGGAACACAGAAGAGCTCCACCGGTGCAGCAGAAATGTCTCCCAAAGTGCCCGGTGGCCAAGGCAGAGGGGATTATTCTGCAGTGCAAGTAGCTGTTCGAGTGCGTCCCCTGCTGCCTAAAGAGCGTCTGCACTGCCACGAGAGCTGTATCACCGTGGACTCGGAGCTGTGTCGGGTCACTCTAGGCCATGACCGACACTTTGTTTGTGACTACCTATTTGAGGAAACTTGCTGCCAAGAGGAGGTTTATTCTGTGTCTGTCCAGCCACTCATAGACGCCTTCTTTCAAGGCTTCAATGCTACAGTCTTTGCCTATGGACAGACAGGCTCAGGAAAGACTTACACCATTGGAGAAGCTAATATTTGTAAGTTATTTATTCAGTATTTTCTTCCGCTGTCCACTTCAGTTGTTGTCAGCTCAGTTTATCATGTATTGATAACTAACAAAGTTTAGGGTTAGTTCCTTTTGCATGAGACGATTCAAAAGAGAACAAGACCAGATGGAATGTACAGTGTGCATTTATGTGTGTTTTAATTGTGTTTGTAGGTTCCTTTAGAGATGAGGAGCAGGGTATCATCCCCAGGGCTGTGGCAGATGTCTTCAAGCTGCTAGATGAAAATGACCTCTCAGACTTCTCTGTCCGAGTCTCCTATCTGGAGGTCTACAAAGAGGAGTTCAAGGACTTACTGGAGGTGGAGACCGCCAGCAAGGACATCCACATCCGGGAGGATAAAGGCAACATTGGTATGGAGAAGGCAGCCTAACTTGTCTTTAAGCAGCAGCATTTTACTTAATTCAAAATGTCTTTATCTGCATTTTATATTTTTGTCTGTGTGACTTCATAGTTTTGTGTGGCGTAAAGGAGTGCGAAGTGGAAGGTCTCGATGAGGTGTTGAGTCTACTAGAGTCAGGAAACACAGCCAGGCACACTGGTGCAACCCAGATGAATCCAAACTCCAGCCGGTCACACACCATTTTTACCATGTACATGGACCAGCGTCGGGGAAGCTCTCGCCTTTATGGGACTGCTACGAGTTCTGGACCACAAATGTTGTCTTCCAAGTTCCACTTTGTTGATCTGGCAGGGTCAGAGCGCATCTTAAGGACAGGGAACACTGGAGAAAGACTGAAAGAGAGTATCCAGATCAACAGCGGCCTTCTGGCTCTGGGAAATGTTATCGGGGCACTGGGTGACCCCAAGAGGAAAGGCTCTCACATACCGTACAGAGATTCTAAAATCACAAGGTACATTTTTAATAAGTTCATGAGATACTTAGCATAATGTCTAATGTCTAAAATGTCAGTTTGGTATAATTGACACAATCTTTGTTTCACCTAGGATCCTAAAAGACTCTTTGGGAGGAAATTCAAAAACACTGATGATTGCCTGCATCAGCCCATCGTCCTCAGACTTTGATGAGAGTCTGAATACACTAAACTACGCCACGAGGGCCAGAAACATTCAGAACCGAGCGACAGTCAACTGCAAGCGTGAGCCAGATCGGGTGGAAGGGCTGGAGCAACAAATCAAGGCCCTTCGCAGAGCCCTCGAAAACCGCCAGCGTTCAGAGACCCGCATCATTTCTCACGCTGATCCGAACAGGAGACCTCGACTCGGAGAGGGAGAGATCAGCAGACTGCAAGCCCAGAGTGCCCACTATAGGACGTGCACAGACACTGCATACAGGTTAAAGCGCATTGATTGATTGCATAATTTTTAAATGTGCTGTAAGGGTGTAACGGACTATCTTTGTTAGTTTGTATTCTGCATGTCCTTGACCGTTGAGTGGTAAGTTAATTTGTGAATTCATTTGCATATGTATTTAACCACAAGTGCACAAGTTCACAATATAACAACTAAATTAGGGATATTAAATTATGGCGTTAATCCTCCATTTTGTGTGTTCATTGAGACCACCACCATAATATGAGCCATCTTAATTCAACATGAGCCAAATGAAATCCAATTTCTAGCTTAAACTTGAGTCAGAGACTGGGACTTTATTTTGTATTTTCGATGGATCGCAGCTCGGGGATGTGTTTCTGTATTTACTCTGATTTGTTAGCTTGAGGAGCTGAGAGTAATACATGACACACTGTGGTAAACACTGGAGTTTGTTGGCATAAAGCTATAGGCGGGATCATCTGCATCAGGCTTCTCTCATCCTGAGCGTGAGATGTGTGTTTCGCAAAATTTTACGTAAGTAAATGTACGTTTAAGGTGCATTAGTGGTTCCTTCCTTCAAATGTTCTATTATCGATGTATCACAGGTTGCTGCGGGAGCTGCAGAGTGAAGGAGCTCTGACTGCAGAACAGAGTCTGAGAGTGAAGGAGTGGCTGTGCTCAGTGGAGGAGGAACGCAGCGGACTGACCACCGCCTCAGGACCAGACAGCGGTATCGAGAACAGCTCCACTGAGGACAGCGTTGCATTAAGGAGAGGAAGGCCCTCTGTAAGGAACCAGGTGTGTCTCTTTCACACTCCAGAGTAAATATGTAAAAATGTTTCAGTCAAATTTTAGGAATTAAGGAAATGATATGTTTATAAATGTGTTCTAAAAATATTACCCAGGACCCAGAGGCTGCAGAGGAGAGGTGGGGCCATGAGCATGAAAGTGAGAAAGATGGAGAGAAAGAAGATAGTATTGCCCAGCTTCAAGCACGGATCCAGCGGTTGGAGAGCGAGAACACAGACTTTTTGGCTGCTCTAGAGGACGCTATGGAGCAATACAAGCAGCAGGTGAGGCGCAGTGGGATTCTAATATTGTTTTCCCATTAGTGCAGTGTGTCACAGTTAAGTCATGGCATGCCGCGTTCATTGGTATTTATTTGCATAGTCACAGCAGCCAAGCTGACCTGCAGTAGGGGTGATGCTCTGCCAACCTCGTATTACACTGGTTTTCAACACATTATATTAATTTCTTTAGATGATAAGTTACTTATTTGATTGCTTTCCTTCTGTCGCAGAGTGATAAGCTGCAGGAGCAACAGGATTTGATAGCTGGGCTGCAGTGTCACCTGTCTCCTCCGGGGCTGATGAGCCTGGGCCTTAACTTGAGATCGCGGCCGCACACAGCCCCTATGAGCTACATGCAACACAGTCAGAATGGAGGCACATACAGACAGGTAACCAACCAGTAGAGTGAGTCAGCCTGTGGTGTTGTGTGCATTTAAAAATAAAAAAGTGGTAAGAAATGGAGGTGCATGTTCTGTTATGGGATGAGCATATACTAAAGTTGCAATGTACCAGAGTCCTGTTTTTATAAAAATAAAAAATAAAAAAAAGGCTCACACACTGACAAAGAACTAGAAAACTCTCTTTAAGATGCACAAAAAAGGGCAATTTATTTTATCATCTGTATACAGATCCAAATGTTTTTTTACACAATTTACCAGAATATGTCGTAGCCTGCTTGTTTGTACATTTGTGGGTTTGTGTGTTTGGTTACAGGTCAGTCCAGTGGGCTACCTCGGTAATGGGCCTTGTGGTGATCAGGATGGCAGCCTCTATGAGGAGCAGGAGATCCCAGGAGGAGCAGAAATGCAGGACATGGAAGAAGAGGGCAGTCATTCCAACCTCAGCCGGGAGAGACGCAAGTATGTTGTGATTATAGAAATCAGCTTGCAGCGTAACACGATTTAAATTGAGTGTTAATAACACTGCACACATTACGGACTGCTGATTAACAGACATGTGCTCGTGTTATGTGTGGTATGTATATAATATAATGCTTATGATTCTGTCAGGCAGGTGAACCTGACCTGGACCAAGAGGGACATGCTTTCAGGAGGACTGGCAGCTGGTGGTAGAGGGCTCATGTCTCAGCTGCTCGAGCCAGACCAGCACCCCTGTTTAGCCAGAAAAGCATGTAAGTCTAACAACCCTGGGTGTCCTTATATGTTAGAAATACACTGAGCAGTATTAAATGGGAAGCCAAGTCAAAATAAAAGGATCCACTGTAATTTGTTGTGTGTTAAGACTCAGATATCCACAAAATTGTTTGTTTGACCTCACTATTTAAATCATTTATGCACAAATACTATTCACAAAATGTTTCTAGAACTACCGTTCTTTTCTACATATTTGCAAATTATATTTGTTTGCACAAATCCAATATGTGATTTATTTGCATGTTCATACATTAAAAAAGAGTTATCTGAAACCAAAGACTGTGATTTTTTTTTTTACACATGTTTAAAATCTTTTGGGATCCTTTTTGATACCACATGTGTACTCTCTGTGTTACACCACATGTTTGTAGAGAAGTTGCTTTTATTTCACCGGTGTACAAATCTAGAAGCTTTCCACTGCATCTCACCACATACAGTGTACCTCCAGTGATGTTTAGGCTTGCATTCTTGTGATGAACTGAGCATGTCCATTTCCAGGTTTGAGAAATACTGGATTCTTGACCTCTTGTGTACTCTCTCAAATCTCTGTATAGCCAACTCCAGTACTGGGGAGGCATCTGTGCGTGAAAGTCTGAAAAGTTTAGAAGGCGTTTCAGAGTGGGGACTTCTTCAGGCACAGCAGAAGATCAGGGAGCTGTCTGTCACCATCCGCATGAAGGAAGAACTCATCAAGGAGCTGGTCAAAACAGGTTCGGCAGGTTACCCTTCCTTAGCTGCATCTTTTCCAAACAGAGGTTTTCTTCTGTGTTTTGGGAAATCAGTAGTTTGTGGTTTGTTTGTTTTTTTAGGTAAGGATGCTCAGGCTCTGAACAGGCAGTACAGCCATAAGATCACGGCTCTGGAGAGCGAAGCTGTGCAGGCTCGGCAGGAGCTGCAGGAGGCCCAACGGCAGCTGCAGGATCTAGAGAGGCAAGAGAGGGAGATCAGCGCGACAGACAAGACCAGAGCACAGGAGTGTCGCAGGAAGATAGCTGCTGCTCAGAGCAAAGTTCAGGTTTGACTGTCACACGTCTGTATGCATGCCTAATAACACGTAACTAGAGACTGAGTGATGCTGATCTGTGTGGCATCTGAAAGAATATTTTTGTGCAGCTAAGATATACAACACTTACTTTTGTACATTTGAAGTTCTGAAAAGGAAAATGCGTGTGGTTTCATATCAGGTTCTCAGTCAGCGTCAGAGGGATACCGCTCGCCTCGCTAACCTTCCTGCCCAGAGTGAGCGTCGTGTGTCAGAGCTGGAGCGAAGTGTTCAGAGTATGAGACAGCAGCAGGAGCAGCTGCAAAGGCGGCTGCGCCAGGAAAGTCAGCAGAAACGACGCCTGGAGACCGAGATGCAACGAAGAACTCACAGAGTCAAGGTACCTCAGGCCAAGCCAGCCGAGTGGCAGCAATATATTTCAAAATAACTGTGGGTATTTTTGCCATTGAATGATTGTTGATAAAATCGTGTCACTTACTTCACCATAGAGCTTCGCATTTGGAAGGAGCACTGCTCTCCAGCATACATGCTGAAGTCCAACAGTCTCACCTGAAAAGTGATTAAAACAAAGACCATTCATCCAACTTATTTGTACTATTTAACTCTATTTAACAAATTAAAATCACCAATGAATGTCACACCTGCAGTTTCAGTAGAGCATTATTCTCTTTTTTTGTTTTGATACTAATGTACTGATGAAACTGATGGGAAAATATGGTAGAGGTGACTGGACAGTCCACAATCTTATGTGACTTCAACACTCATTAATAAGCATCACTTTGTTAGCTTGGACACCTTCAGAAAACGTTACTTAAGATGTCTCATCATAAAATTATGTCCGAAACAAAACATGAGCAAGAAATGTGTCTCCCCTCAGCCTGAAATGAAGTAGAAAGTTTGTATCCAGTTAGCTTGCCAAATAACAGGTAGTTGTGCTGTTATACAGAGGGTTTCAACTTGGCAACAATGTTATTACGGTTATACATTTTAAGATTTTCTTTTATCTGAAACCAGAACCTCATTTAAGTCATTCTGTCAGATAGCCAGCTCCAAACATGTCATAAAACTTATCTGTGCATGTACAGTTGCAGGGAGAGGTCTGGTTATAGTCATTGCTTCTCATCCTGAATGAGTACATTTAGAACCAAGCCTTAAAAATGTTTGTTTTTCATGTGTGGACAGAAGTCCATCATTATTTGGAATAAGCAATTTACTCTCCAAGCCCTCTGTAATTGTTTAAGGAAAATGTGTAATGTTACCACTACCCATCAAAAGTCCAAATGTCTGACAAGGGAAAACATTTCAGTATCAGTATGAGGGCCAAATGCATTTATTTCGTTGAGGCACAGATAGTTTTGTTCTGTACAAGACCTACTTGACCTTTATTCCTCCCTTCAACCCCTCTGTAGGAACTTGAGATAAAGAATGAGCAGCAGCAAAAGATCCTGAGAATAAAGACGGAGGAGATCGCTGCCTTCCAGAGGCAGAGGCGCAGCGGCAGCAACGGCTCCGTCATCTCATTGGAAGAGCAACAGGTGGGACAGGAATCTCAAGGAGATGATATGTGTACTAACTTTGAATTCATAGAAAGCACCTTAAACCCTGGAAGAAAATTAGTCACACGGTGGTTTGAGCTAAAATGCAGCATCTATTTTTAAATGTAAGATTTTTGTTATTTCATTATTTCATTTTTGTTAAGAAGTGTGGAGCCTGTGTGTCTGTGTCTCTATTTCTGGTCGACGTGTGGGTTTTTGTTTCTTGACTCCCTGCGAGCAGAAGATTGAGGAGCAAAAACGCTGGCTGGATGAGGAAATGGAGCGGGTACTGGAACAGAGGCGAGGGCTGGAAGATCTGGAAGGAGAGCTCACTAAACGAGAGGAAATCCTGGCCAAGAAAGAAGCCCTGCTACAGGAACGCAGCGGACTGGAGACCAAGAGGCTCCGCTCCAGTCAGGTATTAACAACCACAAACAGCTCAACTCAGTGTCACTGGAAACTGGCAAATGCTGAAAATGGTTCTTCGTCTTCCCTCCAGGCCCTGAATAAAGACCTGGTGACGCTTACCGGGCGTATCGAGACGCTTGAGCAAGAGTTGAGTGAGAGGAATGGTCTTCTTCGCAGCAGCAGTGCTCAAGACTCGCAACAGATTCGCCAAGAGATCTCCAACCTGCGTCAAGAGAAAGATTCGCTGCTTAAACAAAGAGTGGAGCTGGACGATAAGCTGCGGCAGGGTAACCTGCTCTCACCTGAGGTCAGATATTACTCTAGCAACAGAAAAAGAGACGTGGTGTCCTCTGAACAATGGAAAGGATATGTTTTCGTGTTTTCATAGCACTGACAGCCAAACATATTTTTAACTGTGTGGAAGACAAAGATCAAATTATTTGAAAGTAAGAGAGATATTACTGTGCTGCACGTGTTAAGTACTCACATGGCAATAATATCAACTTGGCAAGCACGTGGCAAGCAGTACCAAGTCCTTTGTTTGTGGCTGAATGTTCACATTCTCATTAAGTCCATCTGTTCCCTCCAATGTTTCTAGGAGGAGAGAACACTTTTCCAGTTCGACGAGGCGATCGAGGCTCTGGATGCAGCTATCGAGTACAAGAACGAGGCCATCACTCAGAGACAGAGACAGCTGAGGGCTTCTGCCAGTATGCTCTCCCAGTGGGAGATGAACCTTATGGCCAAACTCAGTTACCTGTCTGCCGCCGAGACCAGAGCTCTGCTGTGCAAGTACTTCGACAAGGTCTGTGCAACACTCAACCAGAGATTCAGCTTTTTTTACCCTGTTCTCACCTGCTTCAGCATTCAACATACCATATGTACGACTTTTTTAGACAAGTTGCCGAGATGGTTACACTAATGTCATTTAAACATCAATAACATTAAACGAAATCCCCGTTAGTAATAGCGACACTTGTAAGAGCTTGCAGGGTAAGACTTTTTATGTCTGAACTCACCCAATGTGTGCGCGTTGATGTGGATGTTTTCTGCAGGTGGTGTCTCTGCGCGAGGAGGAACGTAAGCTACAACTTGCCCTGGCTGAGCTGGAAATGCAGCTGGATGAGCAGCAGAGGCTGGTGCAGTGGTTGGAGAACGCCCTCGATCGCACACAGCTCGACACAGATCGCCGGCTCACACAACAGCAGAAGGAACATGAGAGGAGCGTACAGCTCTTACTGCAGCAGTGTCGAGGTGCAGATCACATCACAAATGTATTATCTCTCACTGAAAAAAGGTTGCCTGCATGTGTTTTCACCACTTAGAATATATTATAAATTCCTCACTCATTGGTCTACACTAGTTATATTAAGTTTACAGGTAGAATATAAGGTGGATTAAAGTGAGGATAATGCAGAAAGGCAAGAGAAGTTATTACCCATTTTTTGCTAGCATATCTTCTACATTTTATTTCCATAATCAGCTGTTAAAATTGATAGTATTTGCATACCCCCATGTGCGTGTCCTCCCACCCCCACAGAGCAAATAGACGAGGGCCTGGCGGGAAGGCAGAGGCAGTTTGAGGGATGGATCCATAACCTCAGCAAGGAGCTGAACCACTACAAGGCGGCCAATCTGGAACTAAGCAACAAACTGAGGGAGCTCTGTGGTTCGGCCAGCCAGCCAAAGGAGCACGCTAAAGGTAAATGTATTATTAGATCAAAGTGTTTGTTTGCTTTTCATATTTATGATTATGATAATCATTGTGTTTACAGCTTGCAGCAAGATGGCTTCAGATTTCCATGTTATTAAGCCATACTTTGCTTCTCGCCACATAAAATGACACAAATGCAAATATCCTTCCACATATCCTCGAGCAAATCCACTTTGTAGAGATTTGTAAGCATTTTTTTTTTAAATCATTCGTGTCTCCTCACGTAGATTCTCAGCAACTACTGTATCTTCTCTCCGTTGTGGAGTCACTAGTTCAGTGAAGGCCTGCTGCTGAGGGAGCTGAAGACATTTTTCCAATGGCTAGATAACCACAGCACATTAGGGCTGCAACTAATAATTATTGTTATTAATTATTAATCTGTCTATTATTTTCTCAATTAATTGATCTGTCGTTTGGTCTATAAAATGATGGAAAAGGTTAAAAAAAAAAAAAATTTAAATGCCCATCACGAAGTGGCATTTTCAAGTCTCTTGTTTTGTCCAACAAACAGTTCAAAGTCCAAATATATTCAGTTTACAATCATAGAAGACTAAAGATACCAGAAAATACTCACATTTGAGAAACTGACTAATTGATTAATTGACTAATTGTTGCAGCTGTACAGCACCTTTAAACTATCTGTATGGTAACAGTGTTTATAGACCCTGTTTTGTGATGCTCTCGCAGGAACATACAGTAGGTCCAGTTTTAATTCCTGCGCAGTAGTTCATATCTAAGCTTCTCCTTTCCAACATCTTTTCGCCGTCACACAACAGTAAATTTCAAAGAACATCAAGATGCGCCTGAATTGTTGTCCTGTCACATGCTAATATTACACGACAAACACAGCTTTTTAATCTGTACTGGAGGTAGTGTTACTTCCTGATTGGGATTAGTTCAGGAAATCTCGCAGTCTGTATCCACCTGTAGTTTGCTGTTTAGCAGCGGTGAAATTGGTGAAAATCGCACTGTAAAAATACTTTGTTTCAAGTAAAAGTCCTGCATTCAAAAAAAAGTGAAAGTACAAAAGTATTAGCAACAAAAACTACTTAAAGTGTATAAAGTAAAAGTACTCATTAGGCAGCAGAATACTATATTATCGAATTATTAGTATTACTGTAACATTACTATTAATGTTGCAGCCGGTCAGGGGGGAGCTCATTTTAACTACCATACCTAGTATACTATTTGGTAGTTTAACCCGTAACAATATATCATTTTAGAAACTCATTATAGGTTTTCTATGTAAAAGTTTAATCTGAAAAGTAACTAAAGCTGTGAGATAAATGTAGTGGAGTGAAAAGTACAATATTTCTCTCTGAATTGAGGTGGAGTAGAACAAGTAAATCAAAATGCACTTAACTTTCCACCACTGCTGTCTAGTTTCAAACTTGCTTCTCCTTCATTTACACACAAGTATAGACGGTCTGACATCCTGTTTCTTTGATCATCTATTTTGCCCTCAGATCTCTTAACATTTGTTTTGATATTCAATAAGCTCTAAGGAAGCTCAGAGTAGTAGCACTCAGGTCTGTTTGGTGATACTGTTAAAATGTAAAACAATGTGCAGCATCTCTAACTGTCCTTTTGACATGTGCTGTCTTTCAGTTGCATCTGACGGTAAACCAGCAGGCATCGGCAGCATGGAGAAGCTGACCCGCTGCCGTGAGGACAGCCCAGGAGGCAGGGGGGCGGGGCAGTCTGACAAACCTCCCAGGTCCAGGGAGGAAATGCGTGAGCTGGTGAACACCCCTCTCCCGTCCACGTGGAGACGCTCTTCTCTCCCCACAGAGGAACCTGCTGTCATGGAGGAGTTGTTCCTCCGAGCGGCCGGGGACGCTCCTGCTAACCGCGTAGTTCAAACTGGTATGGGGTCCTGGGGCGGGCCAACAGCTCTGCCTGTGGTTAAGTCTCGCCGAGAGTCCCGCCGCTCCAGCCTCAACATCGGACCACTGACTTCAAACAATACATTAATTGATGTACGGAAGAATCCCGTCTGAATATAAATGTATTGTGTTACAGACCATTCACATAGATTTTTGTTCTGTGGTTTCTGAAATATTTTGTCGTATTATCCGTCTTTAGTTTTTGTATTTCAATTTTTGTACTTGTATATAAAGTTTTTTAATAAACAAGGACACCCACTGATTTTTATATGAAGCACTTTTACAAAGGTAAAGTTTATGTGTCCATTTCTTACAGTAATTGGTAGGTATATGGTCTTACCAACCATGAAAGTCAATAAGAGGTGGAATCACTTGCATCGTTACAAAATGAGATTCTCTTGCCCTCTAATCATGTAGTCCTTTTGCCTTCTGCAGTATTTTATATTAAAATGTTTTTGCCTTTCACATTCATCTGGCTTGTGTTTTCATTTCTATTCAACTCAAGGCTGTGCTTTTCACTTAGACTTAGACTTAGACTTCACTTTATTGATCCTTTTGGGATGTCTCCCTCAAGGAAATTGGATGTCCAGTAGCATACACAGGTATAAAATACAATATAAGATAAACATAGACTCTTAAGATAAATATATAAAATAGGAAAATAGAAAACTGTAAGAAGTCAAATTAAAATTAAAGTATTGCACTTAAACGGTTGATAGAAGAAGAGTGTCCAGATTGTTATTGCACAGTGAGTGAGTGAGGAGAACGACCACTCCTTCCCTTCTGTCCTCTATACTCTATTTCCTCCTCCCCCCAAGTGAGGAGTTGTAGAGTCACAACATGTTATATAAAGCTGTTTATTTTTTCCACAACTTGTGACCCAATAGCGGGGAAATGATTTTTGCAGTTTGGCGTGTAATCCTTTTTAAATCGATGGTCAGGTTGTTATCACAGTTGATGTCAATGAGGCACGAAAGCTGCTGTGAAATGTCAGATTAGTGCAGCTGTGATCAGCAGGGCAGGTGAGGTTCTGTGAGGCCGCAGCAGACTGTTGAGTCATTTTTCTAGGAGGGAAATTCAATCAGCACCCAAAAATTCACAAGGAGTTAAAAGAAAGTGTTAGCTAACACTGTTGCACCAGGAACATCACAAAACTGCAAAACCACGAAAAGCCATCATCTCAGCTCATCTGATGATAGACAAAAAACCAAAACCCAAGTTAAATAAAGCCTAAAACTGTTTTTAGTCTCACACATAGCCGAATGCCACAGAGAGCAACAAAGGAATTATTTTGTCAAATGTATTTTATTAGTTTATAGTAAGTTTTCAAGCTGTGCTACAAATTTAGAGTCCTTGGAGTCGTAAGACAGTCAAATCTGAACACACAGACGTGATATACATATTTTTAAGATTCGGTGTGATTTACACTTACAGAGGACATCATTATGTAACAAGCAGTCAGACTGAAGATAATGAACATAATGTATGGAGATAATAACTGATTATACATACTGTATCTTAGTCTTTCTCATCTGCATTTATATGGAGCCTCATTTGTTGTCATCCAAGTCTTCCCTTTATTGGCCCCATCAAAAATAATCCTGGTTCTTTATTTCATGAGTTAGAGCTCAACATATCTGTCTTGTAACATACAAGTGGAAGACAAATCAGTAAAGACAAGACAGGATATTTCTTCAACTGGTCATCTCTCTACAGCGAAGTACAGACAAAATAAAGTGTGTGAGATGGACGTGAGGACAGCATCTGAGCAGCAGAGGGCGGTATATCCTCAGTGTTTCACAGGAGTCTGTGATATTTCTGCACTCATGAAATATTCATGAGGGTCAAGAAAGTTTTTTTTCCCTCTGGACTGAAACTGGGATTGTTTTTAAAATTTTTGCCCCTTTAAAACCAAACCAGATCAAGTGTTTTGGCCAGTTTGAAAGGAGCAGATTTAAAAGAGTGAGCAACATTGTATTGAGCTACTTGGGTTCCATAGATAAAAAAAAACGATTTTCCAATAGACACATCTAATAATGATCTAATAATAAATCAAATATCAGTTCTGCACATTATTCTAGCACCCAAAAGCAGGCCTGGTGGTGCTGGTAGTGGGGAGGGCAGGTCGAAGGATGAATGAGGCCCAAATCATTTTAAAAGGAGAGCAGCGTAGAATTCTGGGACAGAGATGATCCGGCTCATCTGAAGGAGGGAGGGCTGGTTTCAGGACTCTCAACGCTCCTAAGTAACAGAGGAGGTGGGGCACTGTGTGTCTTGGGAGATTCTTGTCCTTGCATCCTCATAGAAAACTAAACAATTGCTATTTTGCTCACCAAAGCTAAAGTAAATCTGGGTTGTTCTGAGCTGCACCTTCTTGTAGAGATGTATTTAATCCCACCGACATTAGGAAGTTATAGATACATGTAGCGCGGTGAGAATAAATCAGTTTTAAGTCTAACTTTAAAAAACAAGCTTCTCTAACGCAGTAAGAAAAGGTTCATGATCAAAGAACTTTCTTCTTTATTCTGGAGATAATGAGTATAATGGAAACATCATTGTTTCTCAAGGCCTATGATGCATACACCAGAGTTTTTCTATCTTAAATAACCCTGTGGAGTTTTTAAACACTAATGGAGCAATGTTTTAATGAGTGGGTTTCTCTACTGTTAGTATCTTGTTCCCCACCACAAGCAAAGGGTGACCTAATACACATTTCTGGCAGATCAATCAATAGTTGGAGTCTATAATGTTCTGTAAAATGTATATAAGCCAGTGAAAGAGGAGAAGACTGCATGTAAATGCAGGGAGAAATACTGAACACTGAATCTAATAATGCATTTCCTTTTCTCTCCTCCTCCCCCTCTCTCTCCCCAGCCCTCTCCTGATCCTCTTCTTTCTCACTCAGGCTTCTCTGTGCTGGACCATCAGCCGTCCTGGAGCCTCTCTCTCTCTCTCCAGGCTGCCGGTGCCTCATCCAGACATGGATGTTGATGTCAGGAGATTCAGCCTCTCCTCCTCTCTCCCTTTCTCCCTATAGTTTGCATGTTATCATGTCTCTATCTGTGTGAATGCTGCTTGCCTCTTATGTGTTTGTGTGGCCTGCCCTCTTCCAGGTCTCCATGGTGGACAGGAGGTGGTGTTGAGCAGGTCCCACCTATCCAGGCAATCCCTGAAGTTGTTTGATGTCCTCCTGGATCCATCCTCTTCACTTTTGTTTTACAACCTACATTTCTGTCATCAAATTGTACACATTGTGATATTATTGTTGATTTTTTCTGTACACTTGACATCTATTGCATGTCTGTCAGTCCTGGGAGAGGGATCCCTCCTCTGTTGCTCTTCCTGATGGTTTCTTCCATTTTTTTCCCCCGTTAAAAGTTTTTTTGGGGAGAGTTTTTCCTCATCTGAGTTGAGGGTCTAAGGACAGAGGGTGTCGTATTTTGAGATTGTAAAGCCCCTTGAGGCCAATTGTGATTTGTCATATTGGGCTATATAAATAAAACTGACTTGACTTCCACAAAATGATGCTTGCACAAGCAACATTTGCAAAGAAAATTAGAACATTTTGGTGTACGACTTCCCTCCAACTTTCTGATTGGATTTTATTTCTATTCTATTTCTATTGAAAATACAATATAACAAGAGAAGTCGACCAAGAAAGGAGGAGAAATGAGATATTCAGAGGGAAATACAGATAATCTATATTTCTCCTGCTTTCTACTAACTACAATCTATCTATGTGCTACAGTCTATTTATTTGTAATGTGTACTACGCACTTGTAAAGTGTACTGCGACACTTTAAATAAACCTACTTACTTACAACAACCCTGCAACAAATACTACTTCTACAATCTGATTTTATTTTATTTTAGGGGTGGGAGATTAGGATAAAAGTAATAGTATCATAATAAAAGTTGTAAATGTTGCTCATAAACTCATTCATCTTATTCAGTCAAATTGCTATTTGGTGTTTTAATTCTGAAGCTGTCAAAAAATAAACATCCTCATCTACTGTAGATCACAATATATGGAATCACAATCCTTATATGAAGGGAATAATATTTAATTATTGCCCAGCCCTAGTAGCAGCTGCACGTGCCCTACTCCAAAAGATCATATATGAACTCAAAATATTGTCTATTTGTTGTGGCGGTAACATTTTACTTTAACCCACCCATTTAGCAGTTATAAGCTGCATATGAACATTTGATAAATGGTTCATAATACACTACAGTATAATGCAGTTTAAGTATAAACAGATAATGTAGTAATAATATAAATATGTATTCATATGAGGTTATAATTGTTGACAAATACTGCACATTAATTAACACTTATGTCTTTACACCTGCTTACAACTACATTATAGTGTTTTATAAACCATTTATTAAACCTGTATATAGTGCTTATATGTGCTTAATGTCACCTATTTACAGTAAGAAACCTTATTGTTTAACACAAACTTTTACTGGACCCAAAGGCGACTTTTCCTCAGAAGCAAATCATGTGCTTCTGAAAATGTATTCACTTCAGACACGAAGAAGATTTAAATGATTAAGCCTTTTTCCACAAAAGGTTTTTATTGAGAATGTTTTTCTATAAGTTTGTTCTGAAATGCATTTATTTTTTACATATTCAAAAGACTTTTATCTTACACTTAAGACAAATTCAAAGTTATTCAATGCGTGGCCTATGTACAGAAAATCATGATTTGTCAGTTGTGGAAAAGCAATTAATGGAAGTATGCTTAGAGCAAACAATTAAAAAACAAAACAAAACAATCTGAGGATGTGGTAACAAAACTGAATGTGACATGTGAGTTAATACTGCAGCTCCCTGGGAATGCCATACAGTAAAACAACAAGGACCCTNTTTTGAATGGTTCATTAGATGATTGTTCACAAAAATAAGCTGAACAATTTCTTTTGACAGGTGGACCCCCGATGTGAGCTCCACATCCTCTCTCCTCTTCTTACAAGACCCCTGTTCAAATAACAGCTATAACACAGGGTCACAAATCAGGAAAATGACAGTACTTGACTCAGCTTCTGGTCCACACCTTCACGTAATTGGCAGGTTGTCAGAAAAATAAAATAAAGCTGAAAGTAAAAGTATAAACTAAGATAACACCAAGCAGAACATCGAGTGCTTTTATGCACACAGCAGGCAGTTAACCTCCGTCATCCGTGTTGAGTATGCCTGCATACTGAAGCGCTCTTATTGTCAGTCTGAAAAATGGAGCAAACTCCCGCAGGACTTGATCTCACACACAAAGGAAACCTTTAAATGAATCTTGGGGAGCTATAATCTCGAGTCAGTTAGAAAATTTGATGAAGTACGGCTGAAATGTCGGTCTTTGTGTTACTTTGGAAGATACGTGGAGTGAGCAACAAGCTGTGTAGCCCCACCACCTTGCAAGGCCCCATTACAGCTGAGATTCCTGAAGATTCCTCGAACATCTTGAAACTGGAGCTGATGATGCAGGGGCTTCACATAGATGTAAAATAAATGTAAGGTTGGTGATCCTAATAAAAGTTGGTGGAAGGTGGGAGGATGCCGGCTTTTCTAGAAGAGCAGGGCCCCCATGCTGCCTACTTCGCTCTGTTCTTTCACAAAGATCTCAAAGTACTGATAGATGATGGTGACGGCCAGCAGGATACCGGTGCCAGAGCCAATGGCTCCGAGAAAGTCAGCCATTACTGATAAACCACCGATACACAGTCCACCAAAAGCAGCAGCAGTAGGAATGTACCTAGAACACAAACCAGGGAGATTGAGGAGAACATTAATATACAGAATTTCACCTTACGGCCTTTCAGCAAGATGCTAAGAAGCAGGAATGGTAAATATTCAAATACATTTGTTGTGATTGTGGAGTAGTGATTAATGCACCCATTGCTTTTTTGCCAAGAGTTAGATAAGAATATCGTCACCGCTCTCAAGTCTGTCTGTTATATATACGGCTACAGCTAACAGCCAGTTAGCGTAGCTTAGCATAAAGACTGAAAACAGCTGGAAAAAGTGAATAAATGTGTTTTCCAAAATGTTGAACTAGTCCTTTAAGCTACGCATATTGTAGATGCAGACCAAAGTGAGCAAGTTGCAAACAAGTGAGGAAAACTTCAGCACAAAGAAAAGTAGTCACATTCTTGAACTGCTGCCCTACTTTGAATTAATTTAGTGCAGCTCAATAATTAACATTTTTGCACTTTGTGCCTTCAACAAGGTACTAAGCTTTTCTTTAGTACCTTGTTTTTGTCTTTAGGCCTTTTTCACAGCAGACATTTTCACTTGTCATAGTTAGAAAAGCACAAGTGTTACTAATAACATTAATGATCGCTTTGTTCTATTCAAGTATCCCAGTAAGCCATGACAGGGTGACAGTGATGCACAATAACAGGATCCTGAAACTGAAGCAGCTAAATGGAATTCAGTCATCATTAATATTATTATTTACACCTGTGCTGTACATGACAAAGGCAAGAGAGAGGGTACATGGAGTCTGGCTGTGTGAGGCTGAATTTCTTTACATTATATCTCACACATTCTTTCTTATACCTGATGCTAACAGCTTTGCCCTACCCTTGTGATCCATTTCCTGACAGACAATCAGAATTTAGTTTGAAAAACATTTCACAGTGAGTTTAAAATATATTTTAGGTGAGTGTCAAACTGCGGACTCGTGACAAAAGGCACAAAGTGCTTGCACATGTGGCAATAAAGGAAGGCAAGTAAGAAATATGATGAGAGATTATGAAAAACTTGTTCATTGTATGATCTGTGCAGCTGATGAGGAATGTAAATGAAAAGCAAGAAAGATCTGTACTTGAAAAGGTTTTTGATTTTACCTGTTCAGCTCATGGACCATCGAGGTTTCTCTGTGTCCCCTCATCACCATCTGCTGCTCCTTCAGCTGTTTCGCCACCTGGATGAAAGTGAAGAACAGAGCTTTAAAACACAGTCTGTTTGAAATGAACCCGCAACACCACCTGCGCTTGACAGTGGTTACAACTTACATCTTTGGCAGAGGAGCCGGAGACCTCAATCCAGGTTTTGGAGAAAAAGGCACATGATCCGAGCATGAAGACAATGTAGATGAGGGCATGGACTGGGTCATCCAGAACAGAGCCAAACGACTCAGGGGGAGAGAGGTAGTAACAGAGTCCACCTACAGGATAGGCACGAGCTGGACCACCTGATGACGTGTCCTACAAACATGAGAAAAGAATATGAGCTTTAATGAGCTGAAAATTGTTCTAGGATCTGGGGTTAACAAAAACAAAAGTACATTTGGAGGCACTAAGCCCAATAATTTGGGTTCATTCTTAGAATAAAGCTTAACAAACTGATGGAAAAGGTGCGATTAAATGAATACTTACAGACCAAGTACCAAGCAGATTAACCAGGAAATTGCCACTGAAGCGTGTGGAAAGCATCTGGGAGATAACGTACAAGTTGGAGACCAAGGCAGACTGCAGGATGATGGGGATGTTGGAGGTGTAGAAGAGCTTGATGGGGTAGGTGTTGTACTGGCCACGGTAGCGGGCTGACTTGATGGGCAGGTCAACCCTGAATCCCTGTAAGAAGAGGTGAATGTGTAGGACAAGCGTGAGCAATTAAACGGTTTACATTCCCTAACGTCATCATCTTGTCCATTAGCATTTCCTATTTTAAACTTTAAGAAAAGTCCTATGTTAAGAAAGGCCAGCAACTCACCTGAAAGTATATCACTACAGCAAAGACAAATACTGTGGCGATGAGGTTCATGAGGTTGGGCAGGTTCTGTCTGTAGAAGGCCTCTCTCAAAGCACGCACTTTGTCTGTCCGGGTGGCCAGCAGGTGGAAAAGCGCAATGATTGCTCCCTCAAACTCTGTACCTAGAAACAGGAGAAGTCACAAGAATGAGGCTCAGTTCTGTGGAGCGCAGAGGAGCAATGGGATGGACTTTGATCACTGCTTTGGCATTATGAAACAAAATCCTATATTCAGCGATCACTTAGTGGTTTCTTACCTCTTCCGGTGTTCACAGTCGTGGGGCTGAAGGCCTTCCAGACGATCGTCTCACAGATGTTGGTAGCGATGAACAGCGAGATCCCTGAACCAAGACCATAGCCCTTTTGGAGCAGCTCATCCAGCAGCAGCACAATCATGCCGGCCACAAACAGCTGTAGAAGAAGACAGCAGATACAGTCAGCTGAAAAAGGACTGAGGCAGTCTCACTTGGTTTGGAGAGTCTTGGCTGTTTATTCTGACATTGTACGTTAGACCATTTGTTTTTATAACTGAACTTAATAACAGTCTGAGCTTTAAAGAGCAGCACTTCCAGTTCCACTGGAGAACATTTTAGTTTGTGAGTAAACTCAATTAATCCAAACAAACCTGTTGGTCATGTAATTCTAATTATAACCAATGAACAATGATTATTTGAATTTTATAACTTGACATAATGAGTAGTTTCTCCAAGATACCTTGATGCACCTCTTGTATTTCAGTAAGACGTCAGATTAACAGTGGCGGAAGTTTCACGCTCTTGAATTCAAGGAGAATTATATGTTTGATAATGACTAGTTTAAATGTCAACATCACTGAAGGGGGTTTGTCTGTGATAATAAACCACCAATATTTAGGGTAGCTTGGGGAAGCAAAGAAGCCGATACCGATTCAAGCTAACACAGAGCTTCATTTAAAGAACACAGAAAAGAAAAATGTAGTTATAATCCACATCTGTTAGTTTGTTCTATATTAAATTGTTATTTTTTCACATCATAATATTTTCATTGTAAGTGCATACTGAAAGCCAGTTTTGATGATCAAATACACATTTTTTAGTCAGATTTAGTCAATTGGTTATGATAAAATGTGAAGAAAATTCTTGTTCTCACCTGAATGATGATGAGCAGACAGATTCCTGCGCCCATCTCTGAAGGATCTCCGTACATGCCGGTCATCACATACACGATGGCCTGGCCGATGGTGATGATCATTCCAAACACTGAAAAACATCAACAGGGGTTAGACATGGACATAATTATGAATTCTTACCACATGTTCACAAATCACCACCTGATGAGAGTTTACGTACATTTCTGGGCTCCGTTGAAGAGGGCTCTGTCCTTCGGTGTGTCTCCAACTTCAATGATCTTAGCTCCAGCAAGCAGCTGCATTATCAGGCCTGAGGTGACAATAGGCGAAATACCCAGCTCCATCAGGGTACCTGGAGGGAGATATTCGAATTAGGATATACCAGCAGGAGAGCAAGACAAGCATTTAATCTTTTACTCAGTTATTAACTGGACAAATACCTCTGTTTGAGGCCAGAATTACTCTCATCCAGTAGAATGGATCTGCCGAGTCTGAAGACATGATGCCAAAGAGGGGGATCTGGAGGAAAACAGTTTTATTTTTTCAGTTATGCATGAGTTTAATCGCATCTATGAACTTGCAAGTGTTGAAAACAATGTCTACACTACAAGTCCTACTTTAAGCCTTTCATTCACAAAATGTAATCAGATCACTGGTGTAAATAAAACTACTGTTGTTGTGTAACACTTAAGATAAGAATGTTCTCTCTTATCTTATTTCAGTTTAGATAGTTTGACAGTTATCAGGACACACATATTCCTAAACAGACGACGTACTCACACGGCACAGTGCTAATTTCACTGCAGGTAGTTAAGTACACCATCATTTTTCAATGAATTGACAGATCAATCAGCCAAAAATGTATCAATGAACATTTTTTCATTTTTATTGATTTCATAAGCATTTTCTCATTGCAACTTCTGGAACAGGAAGAGTTGCCTCCTTTTCTCTATTTCCTATCATCCTAGATTGATCTCTTTGAGTTGTTGGTACACCATATGCAAATATAAGGCATAACTTTGGGATACGATTAGTTATGATAAACGGTTGTAAAATGTCTTCTTTATACAAAATAATTATTAAAAACAATTGATAGATTAATAAATAATAAATATTTAATAAAAGTTATTCCTAGTATGAATTAAATATGAAAAAAACAAACAAACATGTCCTTCATTAAGAAGTTATACGTTTTTGTTTTTTTTACTGTGTTCTTTCACACAAAAAAAAGTCTTATTGTTGTGTTGGATCAAAAACTCTGGCTGTNAAAAAAAAACACTGCGACCTCTTGTACTCACTTTATTAACACCATTTTGGTCCTCAGACCTTTGATGAAGGTCATTCAAGAATTTTATCTGATGAAGGTCTGAGGACCAAACTTTCATTAATAAAGTGAGTACAAGTGATCATGATATAAATATATGATAGTTTTTTAATTTTCAAAATGTGCAAAATGTTACAAATTGAAAACATATGGATATGCACTTCCATCTAGAGCAGCTGGTTGACAACTAAGTTGACTGAAGCAACAGATTATGTGAAAATAATGACGGTAGTTAATCGTGACACTTACCTGGCAACACACCAGGAAGATGAAGAGAGTGATGGCGGTCCATAATACCTTCTCTCTGAACTGGATCTGTTGGACAATCACAACATGAGAGGATTTTTAACAAATAGCTAAAGCAACGCCAAGTGCACAATGTACTAATAAAATAAGCCTAATACACACCTTTCTCTCGGGTTTTTGGATCTCTGGCAGCACTGCACAGAATGGCTTTATCACCTCCAAGAATTTGACTGGAAACAAGCAAACATTTAACTATGTGAGTTAACTGGGAATAAGAGCTGGTCACCAGTGGGACGTGGCAGTGAATGGTGGGCGGACTCAACACAGATTTGAATTTACTATAACCAAAACCCGACAGATTTGATTGTCAAATAAGGCATTTGGTATCACGGTGTTTCTGGCTATTTCACTACACCTTTACATTATCATCACCCCACGTTTCTTTTTAGCATTAGGCAGATGATCGAAGAGCAGCAGGCTCCAGATAACACCGCTTGTGTTATGCGTCGTCATCACTAGACTGTCAGTCTTTGAATGAGTGGCTAACAAGTTAGCTTACAGGATGTTTCCAGCTAACAAGAACCACCGTGGCGCCTCTGAGATCTCACTACAACCAAGAAATCCAGCTTACAAAAACACCGTCTAACTGTTTAACTGAATCCACAAACAACTTCTGATCACAAAAGGGTCAAAATAGTACAAAAGCAAAAGGCAGCTAGCTAGCTAGCAACGTAAGCTAACCTGCTATCAATGCCAGCGCTAGCTAACACCGTTAGCTAACTAAGTTGGCTAAACCCGTTAAAACAGAGTTTTGGGTTTTCGTGCGCAGACTCTATATTTAAAGTCTCGTGTGTTAAAGTCATACTCACTGCCCATGATGTCACAACTGTCCACCTCTGCGCTCCTTTACTGTCTAAGTCTGACCACACTCAATCTCACTACTGAGCCACCGGGAGGAGGAGGAGGAGGAGGAGGAGAAACTTTAGAGACACGTCACCACTACAGACACGAACACCGACGATTTAAAGAAGCAGACTCCATCAAGATAAACATGACATTAAACACTATTATATTGCTGTAATTCATCCTCCCTTGTGTTCCAAACATTCCCCTTTGTTTCAAGGTAATACTGTACGAATTATACGTTTAATGCTGTGACTTGTTACCTGGAAACACTTGTGGTAGTTTCTGTGTAATAACCCTGAATCAGGGCTGCAAAATGCTACACTACCTGTTTCTATTTAATTTCCTGGTAATATTAGATGAATCCAAACATCAAGAGGCATAATTTCTCCTCCCTTAAACATGAATTGTTTTTTCTAAACACTCAACAACAAAAAAGCCCTTCTACAGTTAACTGCTATTAAATAATGTTTAAACCAATTTAGGATTGCTTAGGATTTGCTTTCTAATTAATAGTGTGAATATGTGAAAATCTTACTCATATCTATTTACTCATATCTATTGATCTATTTTTCTTCTTTTGTTTTCAGAATCAGGTTTATTGCCAAGTAGGTTTTCACATACAAGGAATTTGCCTTGGTATGTTGGTGCATAACAATAAACATAATAAGAAACTTGCCAAAGTCAAGAATCATAAATATAAAATGGAAAAAGTTACAATAAAAAAGTATTAAAAATATATGTATAACAGATCTGTTTTTAAAATGAAACGAGCTGTACAGTGTTTGAAAAGAAGAGGATGGAATATGCAAAATACTGACCAAAGAATGTGCAAAGTACATAGATAATAATCCAAAAAATGTGCATTAATGTAACACAGTCTTCTTCTTCTTAGTGTGTTTATATCTTTATCTTATGTATTTAATTTATAAGTTACCTTTAATACCCTATATGTAAAATTTCTATTTCAAGGCATCACCTTGTCATTGTTGTTTGTTAATGTGTTGACTTTAATAAAGTTGTGTGGGGAAAAAGAAAGAGAAAGAATTTAAAGAGCCAGCCAGTTGTAATGGTAGCTTACATCATTACATGATGATAGTTTTATCTCTGTTATACAGAAAACAATGGACGTTCCCGAATAATAAAATAATAACAATCATAGTAATAGTCATAGTAATAATCATAATAATAATAATGATAATAACAATCATCGTCATCATTAATATTGTTATTATTATTATTATTGTTATTATTATCATTTATCTCTGTAATTAAAATATCTCAGTTTGCATAAAGCCACTACTGAATTACAGTGGTGAAAGTAGATCAATCAAATAGCCGACTGTACTAAAATACATTTTTGAGATACAACTTGTGCGAACAACTCTGGGAGCCTGAAGGCTTCAGGTTGTCTGTGTGAGTGGTAATTCGATTGTTTGAGGTCCATAAGGTGGCTCCTGCATTTCTACCTAGTCTTGAGGCCCTGTTTTATTGTGGGATCCTGTGTCAAAGTAGCAAAATAGGTTGGGGGGACATCTACTGTATGCGGACCCACACCTCATTTTCCCCCTGTGGCCTCGAAACTGGTTAATCTGGCCTCGCATTTAATGCAACTTTACACTTCTTCTCTGTTACATTTCAGATGGAAATATTGTACTTTTTACTCCACTACATTTGACAGCTGTAGTTGCTAGTTATTTTACTGATTAAAATTTTGCATTCAAAACGTATTACTAAAATGTGACGTTGATTGTTATAGATTAGCTGACCAACAGTATATAAAGCAGTTAACATAAGATCCACCTTAAACAGCTGCATCTTTGAAATGTGGCTTATAGGTTACTGCATTGATAATAATAATGATCAATAATACAATAACAATTTAACACTTGTTTGCATAAGTGAAGGATCTGATGACGTCTTTCACTGCTGCTGAAATATGGATAAAGGGAAACAAATAAAAAATAGCTGCCAGATTATTTATATTTTTCCACAGTAACCATCATGAATAACCATCAACCATAAGAAGCTACACTTTTAGCTTTGTGCAGCAACTCTTCTCTGACCGGCAGGTGTAGTGTAGTTCCACTATTCCTCCCTGCATGAACACATGCATGTCTCCACCAGAGAGCAGCAGTGGCCTGAAAATGATCTAGTGCAGGAAATGCAGGCTGGTGAAGAAAGTTTGAGACAGAGCTTCTCTCAGGGCCAGCCTGACTGTCAACAAAGGCATAGCCGCCCATGCATGAAGGGGCTGGCATAATAACAGGAACACTTTACAAAATGTCAAAAAATGCCTTGCAATAGCCTGCAATAAACCCTTCATTTGTAGAGAATATCTTGTTACATATTTGAGTCTGAGAAATGCTGATTGGTGTCAAATAATAGTGAAAGTAGCCAAATAGGCAACACCATAAATAAAATATTGCACCAACAACCAAAGAAGCACCACAGACAGAGTGTGGTGAGTGCACGGCTGAGAATAATGATACTGTGATACTTTGATTTAAAGTGTCTTCTCCATAAAATTTAAAAGAAGAAAGTTGAAATGGATTTATGTTGTGGAGATTTGCTACAACCACTGATTTGTAGTCAAGCCCCGTATAGGACCACGTATCCTTAGCACAGCTGTACTGTTCATGCCCTAAATAAGAACTATGAAGTGGAAGTTCGTTGTTTGTTAACAGCGTACTTTCCCACCAACATCAGTATGTATGCTAAGGTTAATTCTTTCTTTCTTTCTTTCTTTCTTTCTTTCTTTCTTTCTTTCTTTCTTTCGAGAATGCAGTATAAGGCGATAGAGTCTCAATCAACAGGATGTCGTAAAAAGCCGGTGAAGCATTTCTCACATAGTTGAAAAGGGAGGACGGCACACACAGTATAGCAGAGAAAGAGCTCAGTCTTTCAGAGCACTCCCTGATAACAGAGTGCCCATAGTGCAGGGACACAAGGGAAAACATAACCGAGATGCTGCTCCAGCAGAATAAAGCCTTATCTGAGCTTTTGTCTGTTGACAGGGAGGCTCTTCATTTGGTCCTTACACTGCAGGGCACAGGTGTGTGGAGGTCCGTGCACAAGTCTCTGCATCCTCTCCAGAGACTCACTGATGCCTGGTGGTAGAAGAAGTATTTAGATCCTTTACTTAAGTAAAAGTAGCAATACCACAATGTAAAAATACTCCACTACAAGTGAAAGTCCTGCATTCAAAGCTTGCTTAAGTAAAAGTTTCTAAGTATTACCAGCAAAATGTACTTAAAGTATCAAAAGTAAAAGTACTCAGTCTGCAGAAAAATGGTCCCTGTCAGTGTTTTACTTTATATGATGTTTATGGATTAATATTACTGCTGCATTCCTTGCATTGCTGTTGTAGTTGTTTAATGTTGCGCTAATTTTAAGTTTGTAGTTTAATCTACAGCAATGCATCATGGTCTATAAGACCATCATATGTATATATCAACTTTTCATGCCCTGATTCCAGCTTTGTGACGATGCATATTCCAAAATAGTTTATTTAGCATAAGAAGTAGGGGAATTTTCTCAACCCATAAAGGAAACGCTTCACCCTTCAGTTTATCAGAAAAAATCAAATTCAAAATCACCACATTTGGAGAAGTGAAAAGTAACTAAAGCTGTCAGACAAATGCAGTGGAGTAAAAAGTACATTATTTGCCTCTGAGATGTAGTGGAGTATAAGGTTGCATAAAATGAAAACACCCAAGTAAAGTACAAGTACCTCAAATTTGTACTTAAACGTAAGGGAAGAATATGCCACCAGTTCATACCTGAAACCAGTTCTTCACATTTTGAGGATGTCAACTCTAGAAGCAGACACAAGACTTTAAAGGTCAACAGCCCCAGGCTACATGCGTGGTAAATATAGAACAACAGACATACAGATGTGGCTGTGCAAATAAAGTGAAAATATGGTACCTGCAATTAAAGCAAGACTCAAGACAAGTCTAAATGAGACCAATAAAAGGTAAATATTTACATAGTTTGGTAGGTAAAGATGTCACATGCTATTTTCTATAGACATTTGAAAAAAAAAAAAAGCTTATTCAGTTTCTTGCTGACAGATGAGAAGATCAATACCATTCTCATGTCTGAACTGTAAATATGAAGCTCCCGCCAGCAGCCGGTTGGCTTAGAATAACACAAAAATGACTGGAAGCACGGTGAAACAACCAGCTCCACTCTGTCCAATGGTAACAAAATCTCCCACCAACACCTCTAAATTTATATCCAGTTTGTTTAATCCATACAAAAACTGAAATTTGCTAGACAACCAGTGCACACTCCAGGAAGTAACTGCTCCCAGCATGCAATAGTCTGTTACATAACCCCTATGGTAAAACCTTTTTTTTTTTGCCTGTTTCTTTTAACAGATGAACAAACAATGTGTTTATCAGTGAGTGAGTGTAGCTTTCAGCTTCATAATGAACAGACAGACATGAGGGTCTTCTCATCGAACTCTCAGGAAGAAAGCGAATAGGCGTATTTCCCAAAATGTCAAAATTTTCCTTCCTTCCTTTTCCCTTTAAGTTAAAGAAGTTAAAATATTGTCATTTGTTCTCTCAGTTGTTTTTTTTGGCAATTTATGCCTTTTTTGTCTTTATACTTCAAACTAGGGAGATGACAGGAAATGAGGTAGAGAGAGATGGGGAATGACATGCAAAAAAGGCCCTCAACCCCTTGTCTCAAGATTGTATTTATTATAGATATATCATTTCATTCTTCATGTACTGTGTAAAAGTAGAGCTTTTATGTTGACAGTATCGAATGGTGAGTGGTAATATTAATTTAAGCACGGGATACTGAACTGAATACAATGAATTACAGTATTTATTGGTCTAAATAAGTAGACTTAATATATTTTCCCACAATCTCTGAGCTTTAAATAATACCAGCAATAACGATAGCTGCATTTGTGTGTATCTCAAGCTTACACACTCTTGATACCAGACACGCACACATGAAAATGTTACTTCTGGCATTACATAAGAGTCTCTGACTTTTCTGTAACGTGAAGGAATGTTGAATTTCTTCAATGGTTTCTATTGTTCTTTCATTCCCCTGACATTCATCTCATTCCTTGTTTTGTCTCAGAGAGCTCACCCTCCTCTGATGCAAGAGAACACTGTCTTGTTCTGTGGAACACCCTCAATGCAAACCAGGTCACTCGCCACACAAAATCCCTCTGTGTTTCCATAAGTGAGATCAAGAAAGCGCACATTCACACCTAATTTGAATTGTTTGTGTTTCAGTTGCTGCACATCTATGTGTGTGTGAAGCAGATTATCTCGCTGGTATGTTGCTGGGCATTTTGAAGTTGGGAGGTAAAAGCAGATGTCAGGGAGGCTTTGGAAAAGGCCACAATCTGATCTTTACAGTGACAGAATAATGCCACGTTATCCGCCATGTCCCAGCTCCCTGGATTGTCCATGAGGCTCTTGGAGGGGAGGGGAGGAGGGAACAGTGGGTGCATCAACACAAGAAACCGGGTGGGAGTAAAGAGTCACAAGATCACCATGAGACCGACCAGCGTGAGTCACTCCCTGCTCAGCTGTCTTATCCCGCTTCTCCTGTCTTCTGTCCACTGCCACTCTGGAAAAACCTTGACAGTACAACACTTGTCAGTCAAGAGAAACTAGCGTAGACCTCTTTGTCTCTACATCTGCGTCTCTCTCAGTTCCCTTTTATATTTTCTTATCCTCTCAGTCATACAGTATATCTGCTGTACTAGAGGTCAGGGGTTAAGGTCGGTGGGTTTTGACTGGTGGATTTGATTGTCCCCGTAATCCACTACAGCGATCCAGCAAGAACATTGTGTCCTCGACCTCATGCACCAGGTTATATAAACATCTACAGATCAAAGACCCCTAACTCCTCCCTGCAGACATTTTCTCACACAGCTTTAGAGGGTTAAAGAAGAACAGCTTGGCTCTTCAGCTTTAAATAAACGTGGTGGGTTTGTTGCAGTAATTGCATCTCTCAAAGTAAAGCTAGTCAGTCATTTATATCCAAGTCATTGGGATTAGAGAGTCAAAACACAACAAAACTAAAAGTCTACAGCCACGCTAGCAGCTCTGTGAGGCTGTATTTAGTCAGCATACTAACATGCTCACAATGACAATATTAGCATGCTGATGTTCAGCAGGTATAATGTTTACTACCATCTTAGTTTAGTATGTTAGCATGCTAACATTAGCACTGTCATGACCGGCTCAAAAGGCCATGGCAAATAAAGGGAGAGACACCAGAAATGCACTTAAATTAACTAATTTATTTACAAAAACATAAATTAAACTACCCAAAGAGATGATATGTGGACATCAGTAAAGTCAGTAGTGTAAGTGGGTGTGCATGTGTTGGTGGGAAAAATGACAAAGGAACCAAACAAAGCGCATGAAGAGAGTCTCCCCGAGAGGCCTACGGTGGCAGCTCTTATAGTGACTGGAAGCATTGGGCCAAGGTGCTCCCAGTCAGCTCAAGTGGACAGCCCGGCCTATCAATTACACCAACCTGCAAGAGAAGAGAAAACAAGGCACAACCTAACAGGACGTAGGGCCGTCACAGCACTAATAAACACAGCTGCGGCTGATGGGAATGTCATTAGTTCTGGTTGTAAACCAAAGTATTGGACAAATTAAATTGATCTAATGATGGCGCTGGAGGGAAAGTCTGTCACTAAAGTTATTACAATTCATCCTGAGGGGAACATGAGCGTCTGAATGCAATTTCATAGTAATCCATCCAGTAGTTGTTGAGATATTTCAGTCTCGACCAAAGTGATGGACAGACCGACATAGAACCATGGCTAAAACAGGTGTCACTGTCCACAAACCTGTAGCCCTGCTCAATTTATAGAAAGAGTGTAAAGAGTGAGTAGGATACAGAAAAAGGTGACGCGGGATGTCTAAATTGCTTGTAAATAATAGCACCTTCAAATCCCAGAGGGGTAGAGTGGGGAGACTTTTGTTGTTTTTGCTTTTGTCGTCCCACTAATCTCGCTCTCACAGCTGTGCTCGGTGCAGCTGCACTCTTAATTGTCTTACGTAACCAGTTTAAAGGTTCCCTGACATGTATGTTCTTTACATAAACACAGCCAAAGTGTCTTAAAAGACCAGCTGTTCACTGATGATAAAGTCAGTGTGCGTAGAATAACAGACAGCAGCTAAATCTCTTAGCTAGTGCAAAAAGCTTCAATTGATGCAGTTTAAAGACGACCGACAGAGGTGTACAACTTTATCTGCACAGAGCACATAAAACATTTAAAACGTTGCTCGAAACAAGTCAACACACAATGACGATGACCTGCTTTGTCTTTTAAAAGCAAGACAACCTGCTGCTGCCAACATGAAACCATTGTCAGTGTTCACTGCTATCATCTTTATTATAGTAATTAAAATGTATCCAGTGACTTCAGTACGCTGCAGATGAATGGGAAAGTTTCACACAGCTACTGGGGACTTTTCATTGAAACACACCTCCTCCACCCACATACAGACACACTCATTATAATCCATCTATGGGCACAGCAATTACTTCAGGGAAAGAGTCTGGTGTCACAGCATGTATGAAGTGGAAAATGTATGTGAGGAGGATGTTTTAAACCGGCGGAGAACCAAAACAATCCCTCTGACAGGAGAATGTGGTGTGAGCGAGAAGCCACGACATAACCCTGCAAGAGTTAATCGTCCTTAACTGGACTGCAGTCATCAGGCTTAATCCAGATTATTCCAGACTACAAACTGTCCACTCGTAGCTCTCTCTCTCTCTGCCTGTCTTGTCCTGTCTGGGTTATTTTAAGCACACACACTCATACACTTCACTGTGGTTGCTGCAGGGAGAATGAGTGTGCGTGTGCTGTAATGTTGTAATGTGGATACAAATATCCCCCCCCTCCAGGCGGTTTGACTGGCTGAGAAAAGGGCTTCTCTTTTAAAAGTCATACACAGGATTCACTCAGTCACGCACATCACGCCTTCACACGCTCACATACTTATTCACTCTCATCTTAAGCTAAGTGACTTTGTAACATGGTTAATTATTGGGGCAAAGATGGCAAGATGCTTCAGTGACAAAGACTTGTTCAACTGGCTGGTGTTTCAGTGGGAACATCGGTGACATCTGCATGGTCTGTAGGAACTGTACAGGCCTCAGTCCTCAGTGAGGGGGTCCACTGGCTCTTTTATGCTGCGTTGCGTTGGGCCCACTTGTCTCCTGAGAGGGAAAGGTCACTGCAAGTCAATATAAAGTTATTCTGTTTGATCACCTTTATCCCATGACGAAAGGTTTCTTCCAGGATGAAAACGCCTCCATCCACAGGACACGAGTTGTTGCTAGTTGATTTGATGATGAATCATGAATCATATACTGTGGCTTCGCAGTCACCAGA
The DNA here is from genome assembly GCA_003416845.1 of Oplegnathus fasciatus. Taxonomy (NCBI): domain Eukaryota; kingdom Metazoa; phylum Chordata; class Actinopteri; order Centrarchiformes; family Oplegnathidae; genus Oplegnathus; species Oplegnathus fasciatus. The sequence goes on from NTHP01000039.1 coordinate 1,000,173, forward strand.
GCTCAATCCAATTGAACACCCGCGGGAGATTGTTTGGACTGACATGTTGGTGCACGGTCAGACCAGAAAGCGTCAGAGGAAAATTCACTTCCACCTCCTCAGGTGGGGCTGCATGGAGGCTTGGTGCGCACGGTATCTACTTGTGCTCTTGGTTGCTAACCGCACAACAAGTTAACACAGTTTAATTCAATGTATTAGTACCATCCTCTCCTGTCTCACAACTGACTGCGAACCATTTCTCATCTGTTTTTCTCAAGCAGATTAAACTCCGGCAGAGTAGGATTACATGGCGAGCTAACATCTCTGTTCTCTCAAAGTTCAGCACAGTCAAGATCAGATCTGAAACGATTATTTTATTGATCAACAGAAAATCAACTGTTTTCATAATCAATTGATTGTTTTAGTCATTCATCAGACAAGCTTCCAGCTTCTTAATTGTGAGAATTTGCAGCTTGTCTTTGTCTTAAGTGACAGTAAACTGTGTATATTTATGTTTTGGACTGTTGGTCAGACAAAACAGACAAAAGAAATTTGAAGGAGATTGTGATGGGCATTTGTCACTGTTTTCTGACATTTTATAGATGAAACAAGTGATAGATTGATCACGAAAATAATTGGAAGATCAATCAATAATTACTAATAACTTATAATATAATAGCTTATCATGGCGATTCCAAATGAACTGATTTCAGTCCTAAATGTTGCAGTTATAACTTCTGGTAAAACAGCTCTCCACCACCATCGAAAAACACCAAATGAGAGAATATCTTTTGGAAGAATGGTGTTCATCCCTTCAGTAGAGTTCAAGAGACTGGGAGAATTTATCACCCATGGGTATAAATATGTGAAATGGACTTTGCGGTGTTGTTCAACAGCCAACTGATGAACAACAGTCTCTTGTGGATTTGGTGATATAAATAAACGTTGGGAACAGCTGTTGGTGGCCTGACACAACCCCTGATGGCAGCTGCTGAGAAATAAAACAAAACATTCTGTGACACCACTGAGAAGTTATATAATCCCACATTTGGTCCTGTCCTAGAGAAGATATATACGGTTGTTGTGCTGCTTTGGCCTACAGTAGCTCAAACTTTGACCCCAACATTCAGAGAGGTTGGAGCACTCTTGTACAACTGAGGCCAATGAGGTCTATCTATCTATCTATCTATCTAGCTATCTATCTATCTATCCCTCACAAAGTTATATATTTCAGCTATAGATTTTCAGGGACAAAGGTTAAAGAGGTGATAAGACTCTACATTAAGACAGTGCCAGCAGGGTTGCTACTGCTACAGGGGTAAAACTGTGATACAACTGGCCTGATATGAAAATGGGCCACCAGCTGTAAGAACAGAGCACAACGTGTTCAGATTTATTGTCCCATAAATTTCTCCCTCTGATCAGCTGTCATTTTATTCCTCCTGGTGGCTGTGCATTGTTATCTGATCGATCTGTTGACCAGGGTTCAAGGAGGTTTGCGTAATAGGCGGTGACATCATAGTCTTTGGACATATGACATGCTATGTGAGGTCCTTGTGTGTGTCTCTTCTTTGGATGACCTCTTTAATGTTCCCTGTAGGTACATCACAGCATAGTTGTTTGGAATGGCTTATCTCATAATGTCTTCTATGGTTGAGTCTACTTTACCCCAGAAAGGCTTTAGTTCAGTATGGTTTACCTTCAGGTCACCACAGAGCCTCCAACATGGTTGTTGGGTGGTTAGCTGTCTGCTTCTGATCTGGGGTGTTACGAAGAACCTGGTTAGACTCTTCCAGCCAAACTCTCTCCATACTCGTGAGTTAGTGGTAGTGCACTGTGTCACACACATTTTGTACCATTCTTCATCTAAAATTTCTATGTTTATATCTGATTCCCATTTGTTTTTCATGTACAGAGTTGAGCTTCCTCTGCTCGGTGAAAGGCTGAGATGACACGAGGTCTGCCCTGGTGGTGCTTTGCATCTGCAATGATTTTAATTATACCATTCATTTCCAGGTTGGGATCAGTCGTCACCTCTTTCATAAAACGGCCCTGTAAGTTTCTAAAGAAATCTTGGTTTTCCAGACCATATCTTACCTTTAGGTCTTGAAAGCTCATACATTTCCAAACTTTGAGTACATAAAGCAGTGATACCTTTCTTTCCCCATTGTTTGAACCTTAGTTCATACACCGCTGGCTAAAACATTTTTCAAAGGGCACACACTCATACCTCGTTTCGCCTTTTTGTTCCTATCTGGGTTATTTTAAGCTCACATACACTTCTCTGTTGTTGCTGCGGGGAGTGAGAGTGCATGTGCTCTACTGCTTATTTTCACATCCTATTTCGCTGCTCAGTTTCACAGAGAAGTTGCCTCTCTCTTGCAGCACGAGACCACGTCTGCAACAGGATGCCTTTTGAAGGCATCGGGCAGAGAGGCTCAGGTAGCTGAAATGACAATCAAACAATCAGATGAGAATTTCAGTAACCTTTGAACTGTGACGACTGCCACACCGTGCGCTCAGACACTACCATGTATGCACTACGGACCTCCTTGTAGCAAACACAAACACCTGCGTGCGTACCTCCACGTAAGACCTGTGCATTCACGTGTTATCATCATAGTAAGATTTATCACACTGGCTCTTACACCATAACTCACACTTTCCTGTGTGCTACTGGGGTCAATCAGGCATTAGTAGTTCTTTTGTTACATTGCAAAACCACTATGTTGATCCAATAACATTCAGTCTGATCACACTCACAGTAAACCTGTGAGTGCAACGCTGTGCTAATTGATGTTTTCTTGCGAGATTTCAAAATCAAGCAAACCTCCTAATCCAGGGACAACAAAAGGATGGTTTTTAGGTTGCTTTTCATTTTACCCCACAGCATGACATCGACATAGTTCTAATGCCAGGTGTCATTTATTCAGGTTATGTGAATCTTTTTGTATGAGCAATGAGGCCGAGCCACCCCTGCATTTTGTGGTGCAGAACTGCTAAAAATACCTGTGCTGTTGCCATAGTAATGTATCACTGTTACAAAAGTCAGATCGGTCACCAAGGCAACTGTCTATGTCCCACGCCAGCACACCCACATGCATACAACACAGACACAACACAGACCATTCATCCAAAAAAATGCAAAAAGACAAAAAAAAAGAATCAGGTGAAGAAATGTCTCAACACACAGGGGACAGAGCGCTGCCTTCTTTCCTAAATCAAACATATTTTGGTGCTTCATCGTTAAAACCACATGAACAAGCTTGAGTCTATGCTGTACAGGAGCAAAACATATTCATCCAAATCTGTTTTGCGGCAGGCAGCAGATGAGCGGGGCATGTTTGGTTATTTTTAGATCTGAAAAGAGGAAACGATAATCCCTCTCATCTCGTGCTTTGTGCTATCATCTCTCCCAAACTGCCCCGTGTCGCTTTCCTTTGATGCTGCTCTATGCACCAAACTGCACCAAACCCCCTCACGTCCTGGACAGGCTGACAGATAAGAGACAAGAGTGACATAAAGCTTCACAAATATCAAAAGGGTGTCTTGCTGTTAAGAAAACTGTGCAAGCTCAAAACCCAGATAAGATCCACCCATGTTTAAGTGTTTGGTAATGCATTTTTGCTCAGTTATTTTTGGGGGATACACGCACGAATAGTCTTGTAACTGAATACTGCACATAAAGCGTGGGTATGTGGGTCATCTGCAAGGCTCTGACTCAGTCTGTTCCAGCCAGTTGTAAGTGATCTGTGGATGTGATGATGATGTGTGGTTGTGACAGGAGAGTGCTGCGTGATGCTCCTGAGGGCCTGCAGTTTGTTTACCAGGCGTCATTAGTCAGACCAGCGAGTCCTGTATGCTAATGTGTACAAATAAGCCTCATTAACCCATTAACCCAGTATCACATTCCCTTTTTAAAAAAATAGATGTGCAGATTTTTAAATTTACAATTAATGACTGTTAATTAACCATTGTTTCCCATTAGGAAAAAGTAACTATTATATTTTTTAACAGCTTAAGCCACCTCTGAGTGTTTCTTTACCTACTCCACCTCTCTCACACGTCATTCTATTGTGCAGGGTTGAAAGCAGGTATCTGCTACAACATCACCTGACCTTTATAAATGCACTCTTCTGTCACCAGTAACCCCACCCTTCATGTGAGGCAGGTGTGCCAAGTTGCTGAAAAGTGACACAGCATTCTAGGCATACTTTCCACACAGCCAATGTTTCCGTGGACTTACCCTCCTTAGAATGTTTTCCGGTGCTGGAAAGCCGATTAGGCTGACTACAAAGCTGATTTCTCTACAAAGGTTTTGACAGGCAGCAACTTTCACTACGGAGTACAGGGTGCCTACAGTACGTTAAACAAGGGTCATCTGAGGTTGCTGCTTTGGAGCTGTTGGTGCATGTGGCTGCTGGCTAACACCTTGTAATGCTTCCTGCTCAGCATTACAGCCCTAATGGAAGTTTTTCATGTTTGAAGTGTATAATCTGAGCTCAGGTGCAGATCAGTCACCGATGTCGCCACTGAATGGCAACCAGGCCAAAAACCTCCACTAAACTGCTTAATAATGAACTTTGTAACTACGATGACGCATGCAAAGTGAGGTTTGCAGTCTTTGCATTTACGCTGTCTCAAGCACATTTGTTAAACAAAGGAAAAATCCTGAACGAGTAAAGACTGTTCCCCTGGCAGAGACTCTCCTGTGGATCAATTTTGTCTTAATTATGTAAATGACACGCAGAAGAAGTGAATAGTACCACGTCCTGATGTTTTGGCTAATAATCACATTCAAACTCCTTGTTACTGCATAGAAGCTCACGTCACAGTGTTCAGTGATGTTACAGCAAATGATCCTTCATACTAATATCACCTCAGAACCAAATGGTTTTATATTTCAGTTGTTGAGAAATATTCAACCACGGCTGTGTCAGATGTCACTGACGCAAGACTTTAGCTGACGTCTGTCAACCTCACACAACATCATCACATTTCTCAAAAATGTGGTTTTGTCTGTCTCTTCATTTGCTGTTAAGAGCTCGCAGCAACTAAACTGATCTGCAATAAAATCTCAACCTTCAGAATCCAAAAATTATTTCCTCATCTAATCTGATCTAAAAGCAAGCACACAAACCTTTCCCCCCCTGTCCTGCGTATAGTTACAATTACAATAGACTGATCCAAAGATGATTCGTAGGTGGCCTGAATGTGAGTTGATCTGTTCTAATTTGGTCCTCCCTAATGTGGACAGACAAGTTGACTACTAACTAAATGACTTCTCTAAAACGTTCATCTTAAACAGCAGTGGACTTGGTTTGATATCACATGGTTGGATCACTGTTTCTATTGGTCTGGTTGAGTTAAAAATGATTTTATAGAACATATAAGTCAGTAATGTCTCCACACACTCCGAGTTCAGTTTGTTAGATATGCACAGTGAGCAGTGGAACAGGTTACACTTTAATTAACTTAAGCATTGAATCATTCCTTTGATGACTGAATAGGTCCTGTATTCCTTTGTGCAGTGTAAGGGAAAGTGTTGTTTGAAGTTTCACTGTGTAAGGTGAAGGATGTCAGGGTCATGGTAAAATGTATTTTCTATAGAATTCAAAACAAAGGATGACTCATGTTGTCCGCAGGTTTGCTTCCTTTTATTACAGCAACTCTTTACAGCTGCATTCACTGATCTGGCGTCAGCATCCTGCTCACGTTTCATTTCCCCTTCCCCACTTCCTGTTCAGTGAATGCACATTATTAACCTTAAATAATGTAAATGAACACAAGATAGACAGCAGCTTTTTTACCACAAATGAATGCCTTTATTTTCCAAGACACTGTTAACACACAGGTATACAAGAGAGGTTTTGGCTCCTGCAATAATAAAATAAATCAAAGTCGGTATCAGAACAGAACATTTAGAGTGGTAATATGGAATGTAGCTGTTTCCATTTTTTTTTTTTAGTTTTTAAACCATCCTTTCAAATAAATAGTCTCTATATAGTCTTTGTAGCTAGTGTTTTTAATCAATATATTCTCTTTGTTTAGTCAAAGTTTCAGGAATGAAGAGGAGAAAATCAGACAAAAAGTAAGACAGTGACAAAACAAGGATATTATCCCCTTTCCAATCCCCTTTTCAAAAAGTCTTTTGTTTATAGGCAAAAGGGCACAGGGGAGAACAACTGTTGAAAAAAAGGCAAATCCCTTCTTCTAGACCTAAATAATCTTCTTCCACCAAAAAGTGTAAATCCAAGCACCCGGTGGACGCACAAACCATGTTTGTTACAAGGGTCTTAAGAGACACCAATATAAACACAAAACGTCCTTCTCAGAAGCTTAAGTTGTCAGTTGCTACAAGGCTGCTGACCTTGTACAGTCAACGTCCCCACTAATAATGTGCTGTGCTGTTGGGGAGCGGCAGTCCAAACTTCATCCAAAAAAAACCAAAACGTATGTCATATCACAGGTAAAGCACCACGTCAGGCTCCTACAACTACACTTGAGCTTCAATTGCCTCTGCCTCGCTCTTTCTCTCTCAGAGAGAACTTAACAATAAAGAAACTCGTCTGTACCAGAGGAGGAGAGGGGGAGGAGGGTCCTAGGATGCTACAGGAGTCCCCGTGTTTGTTGAGAGACCGCTGTCTCGTACAACATTTCTCCTACCATGTATAACAAAGAAAAAGGAGCAGTCTCAGAAAGAGAAAAGTGCAAGTAAGGGCACAGGAGGCCCTGTCCTCTGGCAGGTAAGAGAGAGTGCAGGAACGACCACACAGACTCTCCTCTGACCCCGAGGTGTCTGAGGTTCCCTCCAAGCAGAGGAGGGTCAGACCCCCATGTAGGCATAAGGACGATGCACCTTAAAGTAGCAGGGTTTCTGCTCAGTGAGCTCTTCCCATGCTTAAAATTTAGACCACGTTGGCTCCAGAGCAGCCTCAGTCAGTGCTGTGATCCTCCAGCTGGGAGATGATGGTGATCAGGTTCTGGAGGCCAAAGATGAAACCACTGTCCTGGCCTTCGTGCACCACACTGTCCTCTCCATAGTGCCGACAGGTGGTGTGAGCAAAGTCAATCATGCGCACGTCCACCGCGGGGCTGCTGGCCTCTCCTGCGCTGTGGGATGAGCGGCTGCTGCCACTGTTGCTGCTCCCTCCGGCCACACTGGCGCTGCCGCTCGCTGAGGAGGAACGAGGGAAACCGAAGGCGCCTTCCTCCTCCTCCTCATCTTCCTCCTCCTCCTCCTCCTCTTCATCAGATGGCTCATCTTCGTCACCTTCTTCCCCGCCGCGGTGTCTGGGTCTGGCGGGAGTCCTGGGAGGGTCTCCGTCGTAGATGATGAGCAGGGAGCTGGAGTAGAAGCGGTAGGACTCGCAGGCCTCCAGGGCAGCTTGCATTTCCCGGAGTCTGCGCAGCACTGGGGACAGCAGCTCCCGACGCAGGCGACGCCCATCGTGGAAGAACTGGTAGAGAGCCTCCTTGAAGCCCGCAAGGGTCAGCTTACGGCCGTGGTACTTATTCATGAACATCAGCTGGCCTGAGTCCGACTGGTACACCTGCAGGTCACACAGAAACATGAGCACTACAGCTCCACATGTAACCAATACCAAAGAACATCAAAGGAGTTGTGTTGCATCTCTACCGTACCTGCATGCCACAAAGTCGCACCCCAATAGAGGCAGATGTGCTCTGTTGACACTTGCGAATCTGATTGGCTTTCTTCTCCTCTGATGCATCATCCCCATGTTGGCGAGTTCCCATCTTCAAGTCTAAGACACATGGTACGGTGTAGCGCCATGTCAGGTTCTCCAAAAGGATAAATTCTGGGAAAGTGGGTCAAGGATCACACAACAGCAAAAGATCTGTAAACTAACACACTGTGTATACGTGCTTATATTAACATTTAAGACCCGTCCCTCTGGGTCACTGCACACCGAGACACCCAAGAACTGCGATTCATTCATGAAAGGATACTGTATTGGTTACGGTGCTTTGCATTCTCCTTCATCCTCTGTAGGTGCTGCTGGTGACATTTGAGACTCCAGGGGTTGTGTTTGATCTGTGGCACCACGTTGCCTTTCTCCAGGCTGAAGTAGAGAACCTCCGCCTGCTGCTGCTGCTGCTGCTGCTGCATCTCATCACGATTATAACTGCAGAAGTGACAAACACGGGGGAAATGTCAGCTTTGGTGTTACAGAACTAAGTGTCTTGTCGTTTATGAAAGCATTATGGTGCCATCGCAAGCATCCTCACCTCATGATCTTGTCTTCTTTACGGCTGTGTCGAGCTCGGTCTTTGCTGTAGTTGTCATTCTCCAGTAGCAACTGGGACTGTTTCTTGTTGCTCCACTTCAGCATCTTGCTCTTGGGCTCGCAGTCCGATGAGGGATCTTTGTTTTCCAGGTCCCCCGATTCGCTGTGGAGGGGGTAGGCGATGAGGCACAGGTTCCCTTCCTCATCCTCTTCGAAACTGACCGACACTACACCTGAGAGAGGGTGAGAAGGAGCACCAGAGAGTGGTTATAAGTATCATCTTAGGTAACCATGTATCCACTAACCTAGAACACGCCTTACCAAATCTTTTAATTCACTTTTAAAAACACATTTCCACAAAGTTACTGACACATCCACACAGCCATTTGCATGTTCACCTCTCAACATGCACAAACACACACATAAGCATGTTGTATGGGAGACAAATGAGACAGAAAGATGGAAGAGGAAAGCAGGACATTAACAAACAGAGCAACATATGTCAGAGCATTAACAGTGTTTATATGACTCATTATTCAGGAAACTAGAGACACAAAATACCACGCAAGACTGAAATGTGTCAAAGTGAGCAGGACATTTATTAAGCAACTGCTAAACATCCTCATGAAGACACACAATAACTCATAATACAGAGTTTCAAGCAGTCTGCAGTGACATGAGAAAAAGAAGTACAGTTCTCTCTTTACACATTCAAAAGCAGAGTAAGTCAGCTGCAGAGAAGAGCTGCTTAACCACATTACAGACAATCAGTACAATACCATGAATCTGTCTATACAGTTCATAATACAGGCCTTAAGTGAAACAAGAACCAAACCAACAGCTGAAGATGTTTCATGCAGTTTGTTTAGAAGTATCAACCCCAATTTTACAAACTCAAAAACAAACCAGAGGGGTAGAGGGGCTAACAGAAGAAACGATGTACTTTAATGACATTGCTAATTTATGACATGATCCACAAACAGGCAGCCCAGTAGACCCCCCCCCCAGCCCATACTACAAGACCCTAGAAGGGCCTGTGTGTGTCGCACATCTCTGTGGAGGGTGGGGGAGGTGACGCACTGAGAATAAACATCACAGCTGCAGCGGCTGATACAGATAAACCACAAACAGGAAGGAGGTATGTGGTCGAAACTGATCGCGAAAGAAAAATGGCAGAGATATGGACACAGCATCTGACATGATATACTTTGCATCCAACAACACAAGTAATAGTAGTAGTAGTAGAAGTCACATTACAAAACAGCCACTGAATAACAGAATAAATAGCAATCTCCACCGATGCTTAAAAATGCATTGTAGCATTTTTGTATGTTAAACGGCGGGCCTGAGGACCCAGCATCCACGTTTCTTCCGCAGCCAGAGGCCTGGCTGATGTCATGTGCACTGACATCACCATCCTGCAGGAGGCCCTGCCTCTTTAGTCTGTCCTTATGGGCTGTGCTGTCCTCTTGGAGCTGCACTGTCATCACACCACCTCAGTGAATGTGGGAACTTGTGAGTCACTCTGACTTAATTCAAAAGAAAGGCTCATAAATTAGTGAAAAGGGGGGCATCGATTAAGATTTTTACAGCCCAGTTGCATAAATTGACCATAATATACTAGCAGGGGTTTGATAGAGTTGTGGATCATTATCAGTGACTATTGTTTTATTAGGTGTATTAGGTTATTAGGTTTTATTAGGACAATGTTACAGTCGTTTTATTGATGTCTCAATGCTTTAAAGTCCTTCCCTAACTGACATTTCTTAATCTAGCAAAACCTTTGTTCAGTGTATGAATTTCTTCTTTATTCTGATCACAGGCCACTGCAAGGTGCCCCTGAATCCACTGGATATTGTTGAAGTGTATTTATCTCTAAGCAAAGTTAATGAACACTAGAAATGAGTTTGCCCTTTAAAAAGCAAAGCAACAACTCTTCCTCTTACTATTGTGTGAAATGTAGGCAACAGAAGAGCATCACAGGCCCCAGAGGTCCTCTACTATCTGCTCTCCAAATCCCACTCCTCATCTTGGGTCTTTTTATAGTCCCACGCCGCATTACTGAGGAGTCAGATACCACGTGTGCGTCTTACCTCCGTCATATGGTCGCCTAAACACGTCTGCATCTGCATGTACTGGGTTTGTGGGTGAAAATGCAGTCCTGGATGCAACAGGATATTCCAATTAAAAGCATGTGTGTGGGTGGAAATGTGTATTTGTGTCCATGTTTCTGTGATGGACCTGAAACCAGACATGGAAATCTCCTCAACTGACTTGTGCTGTGCATCACTCCACTGGTGATCTGTGCAATTTATTTTTTGATCCCCGTGGAACTCTATCTCATCCTGAAACCAAAACCGCCTTGAAAGCTAGGCCCGGCACTCAAAAGACCTCTGGTTGCTCATCCTCCTGGCAGGTAGTCAGGCCGCCCCCCCCCCCAAACATGAGGGCCACATCCAGAAATCTGTGGTGCCTGCCAATTGCTCCAACACTGACACTGTACACAAGTCAGATTATGAGACCATAGAAAACAGGAAGGCATCTAACTATAGATGTGAAAATACATTTTGTAGTGTTGTTGTGTACATCACGTTCCTTGAGCCACTGCAACAATCCATTACAACCACACCAAAATAGCATCCTTATGATCTGAACAGATGCATTTTTTGCAAATATTAAATGCAGCCAAGAGTGCATTATATATTGCAAGCTGTTAGCACAAAGATGAGGAAAACGAAAGAAAGGATTAAAGCTAGGTACCAAAACAACATCACATACAGCCAGCCTGACACCTCCTCCAGATTTGGGATGGAGGTCTTACCTTTATACTGAGGGGTGAACTTCCTCATCTCTGGAGGGAGGCTCTTGTAGAACTGGTGCTCCCGAGGGATGAGGGGCTTGCAGATTGTTTGTTCCCCAAATCGTAGCACACAGGAGTGGCCTCCCACCTGGTGCACGAAGGGCTCAAGCATCACCCCTTTTCCGGGATATGGAGTCCCGTCCGCCTGCATGAGGGCTTCCAGAGCTGGACTCATCCTCACTCCGCATCGGACAGCTGAGCTGGGGGGACCCACGTCGCTCGGGAGGCAAGAGGCTCGGCCGCTCGTTTGGCTCCCTATCCTCGAGCTCTTTTCTGTTGGCTCGCACGGGGGCGCTAGTGGTCGCCTGCTCGAGCGCAGCAACGACAAACAAAGGGCTGAACAGGAAGGACAGAGGCAACGACAAAATCCCTTATTCCTCTTCTTGTCCTTGTAGGAGGACAAATTATAAAACCCCTCCGCTGGGCTGGATATTCTCCGTGTTTGTATGTGTAATAAAAGGCTGCTTATTCAGCTTTAAAGCTGCTTAAAACTGTTTCAAGCAACGACCATTTCCGTCGTCCTCGTCTTCTGGCTGTTACCGAAACTGACGACGGTGCTGATCCTCCAGCCAGAAAAACAGCAGAAGCAGCCAATAGGTCCCGCCTCTCCCCCACAACAGCCAATCACAGAGCCGCAGCTGTCGCTGGGAGGAGACAAGGCACCTAGGAGAGGATCAAGCAGATCAGGCAAACAAAGAGGAAGGAGAGAAAACAGGGGGGAGGGGAGAGCAGGAAAAATACTAGACAGAAAAACATAACACTGACGGCAGTATTTTTTGCAATGTACTTGTAAGTTTCACCGTTCTTGTTACTTTGGAGACAGGCTGCACGTTGCATTTTAAGTTTCATCTCGTTCTTGCGATATCTAATGTCCTTTGAAGCAAACTGCAGCAGATAATTCAAAATGAAGGCAAGAAGGAAATCGAAATTGCACATAATGATATTTCTTTTTCACTCCACACTTTCGAGTTATCACAGCAATAAGGGGGGCAACACTGAAGCGTGTGTTTGGGTGAGATAAGTAGTGGATGTCAAATATCAAGTCAATTTAAATGTGTTACTTGTGTAGGCTATGTAGATTTTAAACATCTAGCTATAAAAGTGATATATCTTGTATGATTAGCCTTAAACAAAAAACATGGGTGAGATGTCTAAGAGGATATGCTTTGTCTCACGCCAGTGGCACAAAAGGTCAGGAACTAAATCAGAGTCTAATGCCATGTTCACATCATATGGGATGGATGGCAGACATGGGAAAGATTCCCCTGTTTACGGCTTCGAAGCGAAAATGTCATCAGACAACTCAGCAGGCACGTGAGGGCTGAAACTGTAAACCCATTAAATTGGGTTTAATTATGTTGAACGATTAAATCTGAGGTTTGACTTTGATATTAACTTTTTAAAAGTTAGACACTTGTCATTACGGTAATGGATGCGACATGAGGCCAGGCCAGCCACTAGGAATTATGGACATGTGGACAAAATTTTACTCCAGCACCACCACCAACCACCCACCCTCAGCTCTAATACCAGCACGGGCAATTTCAAATAAACTCTTGGCCATTAGCCTTGTAGTGACACAGATGGAGTCTCTAACAACCATTTCCAAATCTAGTGTTATAGACCCATTCAGGCCATGCTGCTTTGTATACACATACTATAATAAAGCACAAAGGGTCAAGTCAGTTATTTCAAAACAAAGAGAAACATTTTCTGTCCAATCAGACTGTGACAGTTATATTCCTCCTTTTACCTTAAAACAAAACAAATGCCCTCCAATGAATGAGTGACTAGAGAAAAGTAAAATCAAACATTGATTGAAGAAGTTACTGCAAGGCATTAAAACATGAGATCAAATCATGGGTGAACAAATAAATGTATTCTTCATCCATCAAATTCAATCTTGAGGGCTACATTGTCAGCATCCTTCATATTTTCTGGCCATCCAGTAGTCCAGGGTCATTGGATAGGCCTACTTGTTTATTTTCCTGTGCTGCCTCATCTTGCGCAACTGTCTCCGACTCTGAATCTGAGTCTGCAGAAGGAGCTGGGGAAGTGGACTGTTTCTGATAGAGGGTGATATCATAGGAACAGTGCTACCAGCAGGTTGCAGTATAATAGCCTTATAAGGGCAGTGCAGTGTTTTGTTTTTTTAAATCTGACGTTAGTTAAGTGAACATGCTAACGTTACTTAAAGCTTAAGCTGGCTAAAGTTTTATTTGCTAGTCTGCCTAGCTCCTCACCTTTGCCACGTTCAGTTTCACCTGTCATACCTGGTGTTTCTTTTTTTTGTCCAGAAATTTGGCCATTGCCTCTCTGCCCCTTTCATTGTCTTGTTCTCTCTGTGCCCCGGCTTTTCTTTTTGGAGCCCCTGATTTTTGATGAGGCATTTTGACTTAGCCAAGTCAGTTCACTTTACATTAGCGGCACATGTGTGTTCTGCACATCTGACTGGCCAAGTGTTTCGACCGCACCATTTTCACTATCACAGCGGGGGGTGGGGTATCAGATGACAAGCTGAAATGTGTTTTAATGATAACAATAAATTTCATGCAAATACATATAAATTGTATTGTCAATGATATAAGTCAGTAAGT